>PVYJ01004185.1:0-17536 GCA_002995095.1 Rhizopogon sp. AM-2018a | reverse complement strand
ATGCTAGGAAGGGGGCTCAGATGGTCGTACTAGGGAAGTTGGTGTCGCTGTTCTGGGTGTAATGGAAGCTTGGGCTTGTTATATGATGGGGGTGCCAGGTGGGAGTACTGCATATACCGTTTTGCTGTAATGGTCATTGATTCTGTGTCATTATTTTGCAGCTTTATTTCATTTGCCCTTCGCATTGTAGTACTGTATTAGCTGCATGAGCTCATACAGTACTACAATGCACAGGGCAAATGAAGGAAGGCTGCAAAATAATAACCATCGTGACGGTAATACGGTATAATAAGTATTGCTGCTCACTAATCATCATGATTGTTCCAAACCTTGATATGAAGGATTTCCTCTTCTTCCTCGGCCATGCGGGGACCGGTGGCTCATTCAACTTCATAAGTGAGCAGTCTCCTTGAAGCCTTATTACCTCACCCCACACGCACTCTGGTCCAAGGTGGAGGTGGTAGTATAACTTGGACAACAAAGAGGGGCGGGTATTCCCTGAGATAATTTCTGATTGCATCCTTTTGCTGTACGAGGTTCTGGTCATCCGCTGGGAGTAGGTGTCCGTTGTGGAGCGTTGCCCTAGCGATGGCTTCGAGCAGTTCTTCGCATTCCATTATGGCGAAGCAGGAGCTTTCCAAAAACTGCCAGTAGAGAGAATGATGATGGTCATGTGTTAGTTGGTTAGGGAGATATATGGCGAGAGGGGCTGGATTCATGGATGTAGATGACGGACGAAGGTGCAGACAGATGAAGTGAGCGTGATCCTCTCTTTTTATCGTTTATGAATTCAACGAATTTTCCGGCTAGCTAGCCACCATGATGCACGGCTGTTAGTTGTGCTTGTTTATGAGCCAGGCGATCATCTCGGGAGCTTGGATTCGCATGTAGGTGGATCCATTGAGGAAGCGCTGCTACCAGAACATGTAGAACCAGTGCGCATCCTGCTTCTTGTTTCTTGCCTGACTGATAAGGAGCAGGGTGGGTCCGTCTGTCCCGTGATATTTTACACTTTCGCGCGCTGCAACAAGGTCTGGCTTGGTTTCCCTTGATTTACGCTGGCCCAAATAGTGGAGGGTCGAAACCTCTTATGTTTCGTGCTACGACACGCACATGCCAAACATGCGATCGCCAAGCAAGCACACTTGTACGTACGAATAATTTATACCATAGATACATGTCCATCGTGTGTCCGTCGTGTCGTAGGTGATTACAATGCTACATCGATACTCGCAATACCATCTTGTACAATCGGCCCCCGCTCCACTTCTGCTACTGACCCTGGCGAATGCGTACGTAGGCGAGCTTGGCGTGGCTTCACCCCACGTTTCTTGCCAGCTGCAGGCGGTGGCGATAGCCTATGAGCAGGAGGTTTCGGTAGGTCAGGAATCTTCATCTCCTTAGATCTAGGGGACGGACTCCGAGCTGGCCCAGTTGCAGGCTCCAGTTGGATATTCGCGAACGCAGCAAGACCCGTTGGCAGACGGTGCCACTCGACAGCCGAATCAGAGTGACGATTCGAGTTGGACCGTGACGAGGACGGACTGTGGCTGGAAAGCGTGAATGAAGGATACCTCGTCGCTTGGCCGCTCGAGGAACTTATTGTCCACCTCTGGGATGATGATGTGGAATCACTTTTTCCGAAGGTGTTGGAGGAGGAAAGGAGGGGAAAGGAGGTCAAGACCTGCGTAGAATCTTGGGCGTAACAAGCCTGGTCTGTGTGCGATAGCGCGACTGAGAGGGATGAACTCCTGTCGAGTGATGAAAGGGTGATGGAACGCTTTGTCGTGATTTCTGGAGTCATGGAGATGTCGTGGGAAGGAGGTGGATTCGTGGGTGTGGAAATTTCAGCGACGGGGCTTAGCCCTCGCGGCTTCTGTGGCCTAGTAAGTCCCCGAAACGATTTCCGTGAGATGGGAGGAGATGGGGGGTCTGGGTAAGGAGAGGTATAGAGAGTGGGAGATTGAGGGCTTCTGGCATTGAGTGTTTCTCCGCCGACTCTGTGTGGTGAGTATGCCTCCTCCTTCGATCCATTTAGAATGGTTCTTTCGGCTAGTGCAGCCCTGGAGATTAATCTTCGTGATTTCGTCTGAGATACATCGTCGGTATCTCCAGCTGAGACCAGGCTAAGAGGCTCGTATGATTGGGTGGAGTCATTTCTTGTTCGAGATGGCGCAGCTTGTGGAAGTTCTGCGGGAGAAAACAAGGAAGCACCCGTTCGACCTGACGAAAGGTCTGAACCCAATGGACGAGTCAGTGTGCGATTAATGAAAAGGGGGGCATTTGGCCCAGCATGCTTGGTTGGGGTTTTGGGATGCGGGTCAAGCTCCTGGGACGGCATGTGCAAGGGTACTGGTACATGAGGCGCTGGAGATACTACTGGGAGTATTGCTCTCTGGATGCGAGCATAAGGGTCGTCGTCAAAATCATAGAGGCTGAAATGGCCAAGATCAATTGGAGGCAAGACAGGATCGACGGGTGAAGGAAGATAAGATTTGTCTCGTGGTAGGAGCGGGCCTGAGACGACCGGGATGTCATGTAATGGATACATCTGTGGTGGGGAGGGTGGAAGGAGGGGGTCGAGGGATACAGATGGATGTGTGCGATGTCCGTACCCTCGATCACGAATGTTGATGCTTGATTCTCGTGACACAAACTCTTCGTCAGGATCAACTGCTGCCCTTCTTTTGCGAAGCCTCATGAACCTCCCTCTGTTTCCCCCAAAACGTCGTAAAGAGAGGTATGCACCTGCCAGTAAGGCTACGCCTGCTACAACTCCAATGACGATTCCTGCGATAGTCGTTGGGGATAACGAAAGACCTGCATTCTCGGAAGTAGATGTCATCGTCAAATGAAGTTAGCAACGCTGCAACAGTGCTAGTAGTAATTTAAAGGCAAGTTAGTCAACACTAGGGCTCTTGACCGCCAGATACCAAGCGGGACGGAGAGCGTTCACCGAGACAGGCTGTGTTATTACGAGCGCTAGAGGAACCTTACTAGCTGTGCCGTCATAATGGAGTAAATTTGGTGATGTACGCCGCCAAAGTAACCCACCAGGGTGCGTGGCGCCGTGTCTAATATTGTCGGTGGGCAAGCAACACCGCTATAGCCGTTAGTTTAGCGGGCCTGTACTATAGTGCCGCTTCTGATCAGGGAGGAACCGACAGGTGATTCGCGACCGAGGAACCTCAGGAGGGTTAAATGTTACACTACATAGGCTATTGGTCGATACGAAAAAGTGAATCTTCCACGACTATGGATGATTCTTAAGCCATCGCTCAACTACACTCGGCATCGGACATGCAGTAGATTCCTTTTCTTGACAAGTGTCACGATTTGTAGCGTTCTGCTCCGGGCGGGTCTGATACAGCTTCGAGCAACACTGGTACAGCCGTTTGAGATGTGTGTCGCATCTCTCTGGAGAGTATGTGTTCGTCGAGAGGCATGTTTGAAGCGCACACGCTTATGATGTAAGTACCCTCAGATCCTCGTTAGACGCAGAAGAACACAAACGACTCACCTTCGGCTTGACAAGGTGGATCCGCCTGGTGATTATCCGTAATTTGTGAGATTTGGTTCGACATGATGGTAAAAGCGAGGGGGTTACCAGCACTAGCTCACCTGTCCCATGTCAACTCTTCTATGACATATGTGCTGCTCCTCCAATGATTAATCCCACGCAACTTGTGACGCAAAGTAAATGTGACATTTTTGTGACATGACGGTGCGTGTCACGGCGTTGGTTGCGACCACCTCAGCTGACTTCAGTCTTGAGCTTGAAGGACGATGGCGGCGTTCCGATTTCCTGAGTAACTTCGAGCACAAAATCAGATCGGGCGTGTGCATAGAGGACACTGGATGAGAAGACACTATGAAAATAGAGATCAAACTCTTGATGGATGTCTTCCACCTTGATCAAAGGGAATCGAGTCAATTGCTGTAGCTGTTCTCGAGACGAGTTGCACCGTTTTGACGTTGAGCGGCAATCAGCGGCTTTTTCGCACGGGCAAGGAACAGGGATATTAAAGATTCGGGATATGCGAGGACCTTCAAGGACCCACTTCTGTCCCTAACTTATACATCGACAGTCTTCAGTTCGTATTATTGTTATATGCCAGGGCGGATGAGCCAGATCTGATAAATACGCTACTTTGCTGTCATCAACCTCAGGGTCGGTACCGCGACGCCCTGCTCTTTGTCCGTCTGACGTTCTTTATAAACCCAGCATAGCGACAGAGGACCCTTCCAAGCCTGAACCCTTCTGATACTGTCACGAGCACGCACATTCAGCACGCCAACCGCATGCCCTTCCCTTTTTAAATCAATCAGTCAATTTCTGTGTTACTCTCTACCTCTCTCCTCGCCACCATGCCAAAGCGTATTCCTACCCCTCCACCTGCAGACGACGAACCTCGATACCTGACCGTCGTCCACCCATACGTCCTTGATGGCCACTGTAACATGGAGCTGCCCAAGGACAGACAAGACTTTGCGCGTTGGGTCGCGTGTTGTATCGACGCCGAACGCTTTTATGCATTCTTCCACAAGCCCAGTGTGAGTAGTGGCTCAGATCCTATACACCCCTGCATATGATTGGCTCATCAGCGTGATAATCTCATCGTGACAGGCACGAGACATGGTTATCATCGAGGTGGCACGTGAGTGTCGCCAGCTCGATCGCTTGCTCGGCGAGCACCGCTGGAGCGAGTTCCTGAGGAACCCATCCCAACTAGAGAAGGATCAAGTCTCCAGGGTTTTCTATTGCACTTATAGCACTGGAAGGCAAGTGCAGAAGAACGGTGAGTGAGCATTCTGCTACGTTCCCGAGTGCCACGATATCGTGATGATTGATCATGGCTGCTGATTCAAATGAATAGGCTGGAAGCGCATCAACGTCGAAGATGCTTGGTTCAAGACGTGGTCCCCGGATAATCAGTGAGTCTTTATCACTCGTGACGTAAATCTTTTTGATTCAATTGACTGACCATATGATTTCAGTTTCATCGCTTTTCCTTACCCCGAAACCCACTTTTGTGATGTACCCATCGAGGATCAGACCAATCACCCCATGTGCAGGCCCCTTCCAGGCGCTGTAAAACCACCTTCCGAGTCGCTAACTGCTCCTGGACCAGGTAAGCGCGAGAGGGTCCCTTGCCTACTGCGTTGTTTCGGACTTAACACTTACCTTCAGTCGTCGGTTCCGATGAATGGATATCCGGCAAACAGCTCCCTGCTCCCGTTGCAAAGCCGGCGGGCGCCTGGGGTAAAGGTACCCCGAAAACCCTTATGCCAGTTGGCAATGCATGGAAGGCTGCTATCGCTACTTCCGCTCCGCAAATCTCTGGTGTCAAGAAGCAGCCCGCAGTTGGCGGCGGCCCCATCGCAGTGAAAGCATCTGATGTTTGTACGTCATCGACTTATCTTTCTGAAGCAGAGTACCAGGCTAAATGGTTCCTCACTACAAGGGATCGGCCTTCCTGTGGCCTCAGCGAATGGACCCAATGGGTGGGTGGACTCCCCCGGCGGATCCAGAAGGAGTACTCCTGCACATAGCATCTCATCTCCACTACCCGGAACATTACGCAATCAAATTCCCGTCCCTCCCGGTCTCGGTGTCACAAAGGCAGGGAATGTTGGAACATCCTACCCTGCCCATCCTCCCGGAATTCCAGCGGTACCTAATGCATGGGGCACTACTCGCATCGAGACAACCCCGAGCCTCGATCGTGATAACACAAGTGTCGTTAGCCGGAGCTCAAGCGGAAGATCCTCTAGCACCGGCACCGATATCGTGCTCACGCCCGAAAGCGCCCCGGACGATCCATACAAGGTCCACGTTACCATTTCAGATAGTATGGAAAGAGCCCTTGATGAGCTGTCAGTCGGGGACTATAGTCCTTATGACGACATAGATCCCAATCTCGCTGAGCTGGACGCGATCGCACCGGGCGAGCCCACGAGTACTCAAGTCACGTGGTCTGATTACGCTGATAGCGTAACGTGGGACGATACTCCTGCAGACGCTGAGGCGCAGTGGACGGAGCTGAACGTACCAAAGGAGGAGAAGATTGTATGCAATGCTCATGGAACCATTTGCAAGAAGGGAATCTGCAGGGAGTACGGAAAGCAGTTGCGCGAAGCGGAGAGAGCAAGGGAGGCTGCTGCGACTCCCAAGAAGGGCAAGGGCAAAGGCAAGACTTGGAGAGGAGGGGAAGGAGGAGGAGCCAGGGAAACCGGGGGAGCCAGGGGAGCTAAGGGAGTCACTGATCGTGACGCTTTCCGAGGTCGCGGTGCGACAGTGAAGTCTACTTGGCGAAACACTCCCAGGGCCATCGTATCTGCCGACGCCATCGAGGAGATGGAAAACACCAAGGACGCAGATTCTGTCGCAGAAAATCCGAATGCGTGGGGCAACATGTCGAATGCTGCATGGACGCCCGCTGCCCAAGACGCGCCTGAGCCATCCGAGGATGGTTGGGGCAAACCTGTGGCTGGCTATGATCCCTGGGCTATCGAACCTGCGGAGCCGATACCAAAGCCGAGGCAAAAGTCAACGCAAAAGCCGATGCAAAAGCCAATGCAAGGGCCGATGCAGAAGCCGATGCAAAAGTCAATGCAAAAGCCAATGCAAAAGTCAATGCAAGGGCCGATGCAGAAGCCGATGCAAAAGCCAACGTCTAAGCCCCAGATGAATCCGAAAACCTCCGCCAACGTCAACAGCAGCGCCAAAACTACCATCAAGTCTAGCTGGGCAGATCAGATGGACGCTCATAGCGCTGCTGGATACAATGACGATGATGGATTCTCTACCGTCAGTGACAAGCGTGGGGGGCCTGCGAAGGCGCCCAAGAGCTCTACCAGTGGATGGGGCACTGTTGACGAGAGGCCCTGGTGAGCGCATTGCATCCATGCGTTTATGAGCGATAACACTATGGGGTCAAAATGATCCTGGAACTGCAGCAGCTGCACTATTCTCATTATATTCTCGTTTGAACCACTTCGTCATCTTCATTGATTGTACCATACCAACAACATGCACATACCACGGCAGAACAACCGCAGAAAGACCTTTTCGTATTTGACCTAGCGTTACTCTCCTCCGCGATGACGTAATTTGTCGAAATGAGTAAATGATTGTTTGTACTTTTGACCTTGTTTTATGCGTGCTTCATGCCAGTAGTCAATCTGCCCTGCCGTACCCTGTGGCGACCTTGTGCCGTTCTGCATTCTGGTTTCCTTGGATCTCTTGTTTTTATGCCACTCATCATGCATATGACCGCGTCGAGAAGTTTTCAACCCTGAACGACGTCTCAATGGTATCGTAGATAAATCACGATGTCCAGCGGATTCTCTCCAAAATTACCAACTACCAATTGAACGCGATGGGAAACGGCCCCTCGATATTTGTGCGTACTCCACAGGAGCACCTGGAGTATATGTGGACGCATCGCCTTCCACTTCCCTATTCATCCCCACCTGGGTGCGTTCTTTCTCCTCACTAGTTCATGTCCCGTGATTTCTGAACGCCACGGTCCAACAGGCACGTCCGCGTTTATCTCCTCACAGAATGGACTCCGGGTAAAAGCCCGCTGAAGGAGCCATGGGCTGCGCTGAAGGCTGATTTCCCGCTCGACCCCGCCACGGGTGAGCTGGATTTGAGAAAGGTGAAGGGGAAGTGGGCCCTGGAGCGGTGTTCGGTGCGCGCATTACATACATACGTGTGCTCACGATGTTGATTGTTGTGATACTGGACAGGCGATCGATCTGGAAAGAATGCAGCCGTTTGAGGGTGTGTGTAAGGGGAGATTGTCGCGGCTTGCTCTGAATGTGCTTGCAGATGAGAAGGGGGTCGTTTGGATGTATGGTGAGTTTGTGATGTTCTTGATTTCGTGGAATCATGTGGCGCATCCGGTGCACATTGGTTTCTTTCTATATGCTCTTCCGGGACGTACCTTTCGACGTTACCGAGGGAGTTTCTATACATTCTTCATTCTGCATGACGCTCATTCTTTCTCCTTCCATACAGAGCCAACTCCCTCTGAAAATACTACATCCATTCGAGCAGATCGCCTACGCATTGTGCGGCAGTACGATGCCGCCGTTGAACGCCTGTTGGAAGCGACGCTGGGTCGCCTCTCCAAACTACTCGATAAAAGCATAACGGGAGAAAGCGTGTCTCACTGCCTTATCCAAGGTTCCAGTGCCGACCCCAGCCCTTCCGACATGCCACGGGAGTTGATCAACAAGGAACTATCAGTTAGGGAGGACGTCCGGAAAGTCGATGCTAGCAAAACGAGCACGACTATCGCCAGACAACTTGTCTTCCTTGCGGCGCTTTTATTTTTGTTCATGTCCGGCGCGCTGGGTCGATATGCTCAGATTGGGAGAGAGCTTGCGTTTGGATGGTGACAAGTGGCCGGTGTATTATTGTTATTTTTACTACATTAATGTACATTATAGCTATGCGTCATATGCCCTTCTTCCCATACGATATGCCTCCCATTCCCCCTTGTATATATATGCTTTTATGCTCTTCTTGATGTATATCCCCCATGAACATTTGCATTGGCCAATTCCTAGCTCTTTTACTTCTTGGCTCAGTAGTGCGAACCAACACCTCATACCATCCAACTGGTACATGAAATGTGATGAACCGATGAGGACCGGCGAGATCATGTGGCTACGTCATCTGACCTGCTAACCTGGCACTTAAACCGGACTTCATGGAGTTCAACTTGAACGAAACGCCATGGGGTTTCTAAGCGGGCTATCCGCTGTACTCGCGTTTCGCACTGTTCCCACTACTATCTTCTTAGCAGTCATCTATGCGGTGATCTTTAGCACAGTGCTGGTCACAGACCAGCTGCCCTCTGTGCCCAAGCGCACACTGGGCTTGGACTTCCAGCAAGCATACGCAGACTTACACGAGGTGCGTGCTGACGGTCTTCGTGGTTACGCAACCAGTACAACCGCTCCTTCAGGTGGCCGCTCGTCCCCATCCCTTCAACTCACACGCCAATGAGATTGTTCGCTCCTACATCTTGAACCGAGTGAAGGACGTCGCTTCTTCCTATGGCCATGTCTCTGTGGATTTTGACCTCTCTTCAAATGCGTCTTGGGCCTCCGGACTCCTCTCGACCAACCCATATGCAGTGTACTACGAGTCTGACAATGTATTGGTCAAGATTGAGGGGAGCGATAAAGAGTATCGAGAATCAGGCGGGCTTTTACTGAGTGCCCACTGGGACTCCGTGAGCACTGCTCCTGGCGCGACGGACGACGGTATGGGCGTGGTGACGCTCTTGAGCATGGTCAAGTATTTTGCGGAGAACAGACCAAAACGGACGGTAGTTTTCAATATCAACAATGGTGAAGAGGACGGCTTAAATGGAGCGAATGTGTACGTCGCAATTCTGCCTTGAGCTTCCACTCACCAACCTAGCTTGTCAGTTTTATGGAGCACCCATGGGCCAAGATACCTGACATTTTCTTAAACCTCGAGGGTGCTGCGGCGGGAGGGTAAGTCGTTCCAAGCAACTTCGTTGTAGTACTTGCTGATAGGATTGATACTCCAGACGGCCACTACTTTTCCGAGTGACTTCCCGCGCTCCTCTGGCATCCTGGAGTGGTTCTCATCCACACGCAAATGTCATCACCAGCGATGCATTTAAGCGTGGTGTTGTCCGCAGTGGTACAGACTATTCGGTTTACGAACAATTTGGACTCAAGGGGCTAGACTTTGCTTTCTACCGCGGTAGGAGCAGGTATCACACAAAGTATGACTCTATCCCGGGTATGACAGGCGACCAAAGCAAGAACTCGTTGTGGGCTATGATGGAGGGAACGTTGTCCTCGAGTCTCGCGCTTGCAAATGATATCAAGGGGGAAACGAGGAACGAGTCCGGCGGACGAGCGAAAGAGCCTGTATATTTCGACCGTGAGTCATTTCCTTCCTATCATACTCTGCTCACAACTACAACTTTCCTCTCATTAGTCTTTGGTATGATTATGATCGTGTTTACATTCCAAACTCTGTGGATCATGAACATCGTCCTCCTTACCGTCGGGCCTGTCATTCTACTTCTGTCAGTCTACTTCGAGCATATCGTGAGGGCCACCTCTCGCATTCGTTCTGGATACTATCGTACTGCAAATGACGATCTAAACCGCCAGAATTTCATCGCCTGTGTGACAGCGGCTGGAAAAGATGCTATCAGAGGATGTTTCGTCTGGTCAAAATTCTGGATTGCGTTGTCGCTTGGAGTCGGCTTCCAGTTGCTTTTAGTGGTCGGTTATGCGAAGGTAAACCCATTTGTGAGTGTCTAGTTTGTCGTTTCCCGCACAGACCCACTGATCGATCGTCAGGTTATTCACACTCACCCCTGGCTTGTGTTTGTGTCTGCCCTGTCGCTGGCTTACCTCACGACAGTTCTTGCTGTTACATTCCCGCTGACCAAACATGGCGTAGTCTCTGCTCCCGAGCAGCAAAAGCTGTCTATCCTCCTTCATCAGTATGTTCTAACATGGGCGCTGCTGGTGTATACAACGTCGGTCTTGACCATCGGAGGAACATATTTCATCACTATGTGGAACGCGGTGGTTCTCCTTGGATCTGTGCTTGCGTGTATTGAAGGAATGACTGGCGCACAGGGCTTTGAAGACGAGGAAGAAAGGCGCGCCCGTTACGTGAGAGGTATCCGCTATGAAGCCGTGAGCAATGGCGAGAATGGTCACCAGGACGCGGAGAACGGTCACCAGGATGCGGGCGAAGTTGAGGATGCTGAGCCGACTGAAATCACACCTCTTGTAGCTCAGCGTAGCGAGCCCGCGCCATCAAGTGAGGAGCAAGGCGCTATTGGCTGGTGGATTGCCCAGCTATTGCTTGTTGTTCCGCTGCCGGTGATCCTAGCGTCCCATATCTCGGTCATCGTGCTGTTCGCGATGAATCAGACGCTGACGGATGGAACCAGTCCGTATGGTGGTGAGTGTTTTAACGAGTCGTGTGATGCGTTGACCTTAGTGAGCTGACGTGCTGCGCAGTTTATGGAACACTCTCGATAATGGCGTTATTCATTGTCCTCCCCATCGCACCATTTAGTATGAACATGCATCGCTGGATGAATGGCATCATTCTCATCATCTTTATACTGTCAACACTTTATACCTATCTCGCGTTCCCGTTTTCACAGGAGACGCCACTGAAGGTCTATTTCGCCCAAAGTGTGGACCTGGACACATCGCGCGTGGTCACCGCACTCACTGGGCCTCATCAGTTCCTCTCGAGTGCAATTATCCCCCGCTTGCCGTCTGCATATAACCAAGTTATCAATTGCACGATGGCTCCAGACAAACTCGGCCTACAAACTTGTAAATGGGAGGTTGGAGATGCATTTGTACCCTCTCCGGGTGGAGGCAAGGATCATCATGAACTGGGCATTGCATCCTCCATGAAGAAGTGGGTCAGCACATCCATTGAGCGCACGGGATCCGACAGCGCACGCATCAAAGTACATGGATTGAACACTCGAAGCTGCACTCTCCAATTCTCGGGCAGGCGAGTGAAAGACTTTAATCTCACTGATGACAACGGAAAAGGTCTGAAAAGTGGTTCTGAGGTAGAGCAAATAAGGCTGTGGAGCCGGGATTGGGAGAAGGAGTTTGAAGTGGACGTTGATTTTGCTGGAGGGGTGGATGAGAAGATCAAGGGACGCGTCAGTTGCGGCTGGGCAGAGTATGAAAGTGCTACGGTTGGCGGAGGGCGCACTGGAGGCAAGATTCCTTCGTTGGAGGAGATGATCTCGTTCTTGCCGGAGTGGGCAGTCGTCACCAAGAGTTCGGCCGCGCTATTTGACGCTGGTCGGGAATTCGAGGTTTGACAGAGTTTGACATATAGTATGTACCGTACTGACAGTTTCTGCCATTACTTATTAACCGGAGATTCGGAATCATGACAGATCATGACCAGTGATGAAATAGGCTGATAGGCTAAGGCGGTCGTCAGAAGAGCAAAGAAGTGGCTGACTTTCCGTGGATTTTGAAACGCTTCCATGTCGGCGTCACCTGACATGTTGTAATTTCAAAACGACCTTCAAATGTGCATTTCGTAGTCCGCGATGTCCATTCACTGGTAAGCGTTCGAACCAACGCAATACAGCTCATAAGTAAGTAGCTAATATTATGTTGTTTGAACTGTCAAACACCACTGAGGCAGGACCAAGGTCGGAAGTGCAACCTGCCTTTCGCGTCTTTTTCGTCTCTTTCGCGTTAAAGTTTTTGCTCCCAGCTCGCTGTGTGAGTTTTGTGGTGGCTATGGACACCAGGACAATAAGTGTGGCTACCCGTCATCATCCGTTCCACAAAACCACTCCTTCTTGGTTTCGTCTTGATAGCGTTAATCGTCGCTAGTATCCGAGTTCTTCACTGGCAGTAGGTCGAGTTGACGCCTGCAATTATCAAGGCCCCCAACACAAAGACTTGGATGGAGCAATTCCTCCTCGTGACAGTACTCTTAGTCTTCCAAAAGATCACGCTGGAGATGTAGGTCATCCATCTCTGTTCTGGTGGGGTAGGTCATAGCTTGAAACAGATCGTCTTGACTCTTGCGTGTTCCAAATGTTTAATGGCGGTGCTGATTTCTATCATTATTTTCAGACTCAACCGAGACTCCGCTAATACATAAGGTTTAGAGACAAATTTAGGGCCTCAAATCCTACGGAAAGTTATCCAGTGTGACAGCCTATGAGAGCTCAACCCGCTTGTGCTAATGGAGTTAGTCATTTTAGAGCTCTAGCTTTTTTCATTTCTTCTGCAGACGGTCATTCCTCCCCCTGCACAAGGTATCTGGCATGATAGGTTTGGTTGTTGTATTTCAAGCCATCGGCCTTGTCTGGGCGTCCAACAGCAACGTGTCAGAACAATGTTATTTCGACCCACTCCCTTCCATACCAGCCTCCACCGACAACCGTACCATACCGTGGGGCGAGCCAACAATACAATATGCCAACGGCACGACGTGTTGTTCTTCGCTAGATGAAGTTCGAAACCAGTTGGACATCATTGATGCACAGCTATTGCAGATACTGTCGACGAGGTGGGGTTGTGAATATCCTTCACGAAATCTCGACTCACTGACATTTCTTGCGGTTTTAGATCTGCATACGTTCGAGAAGCAACCCGCTTTAAAGCCACGCTTGCAGCTGTCAATGACCCATCTCGAAATGCCCAGGTTATAGATGGCGCTATTGATGCTGCTCCAGCCGTGCACTTGCCACAAATTGTTGCCCAGTATGTGTATGAGGGCATCATAAATTCGAGTGTACTTTTCGAGTCATGCATCGTGAGCACCATTCCGCTTTCCCAAGTGATCCGTTACTGATACAGAAAAGTTCAACGCCTACGGATATAACTGTTCCGTCAATCATGATTAATAGACTGGCACAATGTTGGCCATATTAATTCGCTACTTGGTGTGTGTCAGGGACTGATAACATGGAATGAGGCAAGCAGCTGGCGGGAATCGAAGGCCTAAAACTTGATGGTGTCGTCTATGGCGTCAGATGAAAGTGCTAGACCTATTGATGCTGTGGCCTTCTCCGACAGTCTCGAGTGTCGAGGCGTCGAACTCATAGAATATCCTGGCGTGAGTGAGAACCACTGAAGTAGAATGGTTCCTTTGTTTGTCCAGCCTGAGAACATCGTCATCGTCACCTCACATTTGGGTTTATTGGGCTCGCGTTTCTCCGTTTCATCTTTACATATCACTGGTTAACAATATTAATGCCAGCTTGACTCCTCAGCCTATTGAGGAGTTGAATTTGCGCATCCTTTGGAGCGTGCGCCAGCGGAATCGTGCGAGGTCAACGTCAAGGCAGCGCCTTACCGCGAGCTTCTTTGAGTCACCAATTTGTGTGTCCAAACACCATATCCGCATTGTCCAATCATCTGAACCACTCGCAAGCAGCATGCTGTCCATAGAGATATCGATGCAGGTGGTCAGTCGTGAGTGGCCATGAAATGTTTTCACGATCCCCGCAGGCTTTGAGCTCCCCATGATTGAAATCTCCACCAGCAGTGACTGCTACCGCTCTTACTTCATACTCGCACCATTTCCGCGCCTTCTCAATCTCCTTACCCGCCTGCAGGTCCCACCGCCAAACACCCTTGTCCTGTTGAAGGTGACCAAATCGTTTGAGAGTTCTTCACCTACTGCAGCTGATCGTCAGTTGAAACATGCTGGAAGGCCAAGCAATAATTTGATGTTACCAGTTGGCTAGCGAAGGAGAGTGAGAAGTGGACCTGGTTGAGTCTAGGTGCGGTTGTCGCCCTTGTATATCTCCTAACACGCCCCTTCTGCATAGCAGCTCTGCACTGCCTCGTCCATCTATGCTTCAAATTGCTTCTCCCACCTAGAAAGCTGGATATCATGCTGCTAGGATTACATCCATACCCATGACGATGGTACGCCATGTTACGCACGTTCTTCGCATCTCGTCCCAAACAACAACTTTGTTAAGTGCCATGTCTGGACCCTCCTTGTATCCAACCATCACTCACATTGCCCGTCATCCAGCGTGCCCCCTGGTCGCCGTTTCCACAACACCCATTCCTCCACTAGCTTTGCCTTCCCGTTTGCAGATGAACCCGGATGGCGACGTGCGACGCCCCTCAAAGAAGATGAGCACATGAGTGCTGCGCATCGGCTTCTGAGGCACTCAGTTGTCTTATCCTTGACTCAACCGATTCTCCTACTCTTCGACCCAATTTTTGTGCTTGGATATCCTACACCTCGATGTAGTCCCCACTCCATAAGTTTCTTCGAGTCATGCGGGGACCGAACTGCGCCCACCCAAGCAGCACTCTCGAACGGACCAGCCACAAGTTTGCCAGTGTCCAAACTCCATATCCGCGCCGTGAAATCTATTGGCCCGCTCGCGAGCGGCATGTCGTCCGCGGAGATATTGATGCACCTGATCTCTCCTGAGTGCCCATGGAATGTTTTCACGATGCCCATCTCAATCTCACAAGCTTCGAGCTGCCCGTGGCCGTAATCTCCACCAGCAGTGAGAATCCATTGACTAGCCCTTGATACCATCACTGCCATACTTCATACTCACCAACATTCCGCGCCTTCTCAATATCCTTACTCGCCAGTACATCCCATCGCCGAACAGTCTTGTTCACACTTCCGCTGGCCAGTTGCTTCCCCTCTGGAAAGTAGGAAATCGATACATACCTCTCATTACCCTCCAAGGTGATCACCGGTGCCAGAATCAAATCGTCTTATTGGCTGCAGAAGCAGGCTCTGTCGCTGTGGAAGCCATTGTCTATGTTTTCTCAGGCGAAGCTAGCTAGCCAGATGCAAGCAGGACCCCTCGTGCTTCTGGACCGTCCCTGGCTGCCGTTTCTGCAACCTCCTTCCCTCCACCTCCAGCTTTACGTTCCTGTTCAGGCGGACGTGGAGAACGACGAGCGACGCCCCTCAATGAGGAGTTCATCAGTGCTGCGAGTTGTGATCCATTGTCCTAGTCGGCCTGCTTGAATTTTCTCCTCCGCAGGTGGCTGAATTTTCCTCACTGTGCAATGGTATTGTGGTTAGACGCGTCTGATCGCGCGCTAGTGGAGGCACGAAGTCTGGACCTCAGACTTCTACCGGATGACCGGACGACATCCAGCATTCATATACTAGTACACGCTTGACGGAAGACTTCAGCGTGAGGACTGTAGTTAGCTGGCGTGCCATTCTGCAAGGCCGAGAAGTTATACAAAGCACTCGGTATTCGTAGATAACTTGAATGTATGCTAAGATCGACAAACTATGAATGAAATCCACTACCAGCAGAACACACCCCGCAACTACCACGCTCTCCGGCGTCGATTACAACTGTAACGGTTGGTTGTTTTGTATTGGGGTTTGGTGGAGGGCCACGAGTTGCAATGACACGTTGGAAAAGAGATGTGATGCTAGAGTAGGGGATAGGGGACGCTGGAGTAGGGGACCCCTAGGCGAAGGGCAGAGTCGGAGACAGAGGGAGTGAGCCGTGCTTAGTCATCCAATAGGTCCAGTCGTTGCACGACAGTCGTAGCGCAGTTCTGCATCTTGCTTTGCCAGGCTCCAGCTGCTCGGGGTTCACCAGGCTCGGCCACTCCAACTCATACATCCAGTAAATCACTCCTGTACTTGCCTTTCAAATCCATCATGGCGCGAAACATGAACTTCATCACTTTCCTGGGCACCTCCAGCGGCGGAGGCCCATCAATATCTCGCAATTGCTCGGTTCTTGGTAGATATTCCACTTTATGGGTTTCGCCAATTTTACAGTGATTTTTTAGTCGTAAACACGCATCTGCAACAGCTCACCTTGGAGTGTGTTTATCTGTTCTGAAATTGACTCGTTAACCGGATCATCTATATCTTACTCATACAAGTCGCATACTTCCCGATGTCATACGTGAATATCACCGGGGGTACGCCAGGGCTCCTCCACTCGGCTTTGACATGGCGAGTTCTTCTCATCGTTCCTGTCACCTCCCCACACTATGCCAAACCTCTCCCCCTCCTCATTCCCTATCAGCTGTACAGTTTAAACTGACCGCTTTCATTTTCAGGTGGGCATACGCCACAAAGCACAACGTTGATTAAAATGACCAGATCCACCATGATCTCGCACCCTTCTGGGATGTCGAGCCTACGCGACTGTAGGCCATCCAATACGATTGGGCATTCGTACACGCATGCAAAGTCCACCAATTCCAAGCCATTTTATATTAGAAATGCCTGACGACGAGCATAGGAGGCGGAGATTACTCGGCGCGCGTATCGGATGCTGCATTTGATGAATCAAGCGATAGATGCGCATGAGCATGAGGGAGGTGGAAGACGAGTTGCCTCTCCTCGTGGTACGTTTTTTTGATCAAATGCTGACTTCGTATTTCGGGTTGGTGCGTCGAGTACGTGAGGGTGATGAGCGAGGATCGAAATGAGCTTAATTTCGAGCTAGAAGTTGTTAGATAATTATGTGAGGGTAGGTTCCTTCCAACCTGACTCGAGCTCGGACGAACATCATCTTGCCCGAGTCCTTCATCAGCCTGACTATTTAATATACCATGGCATGTTATGTCATTCTATGTAGTGCTCGACACTGATCTGTTCACATGTTGGAATTATCTGGTGTCATGGTCTCCATCTACACATGCCCAATTCGATTGTGTGTCACAATCTGAAATCATTCAGTTCATAGCAGGTGGACTCTTATCCTTGGTGTTGTGTGGGTTCGTCACAGGAACTCCTTAGAATTCAATGATCCCAAACAAGCACATTGAGGATGACATATGCAGCACATGTATAGATGAATTTTGTCCTTTGAGAGTGATGGTGAGTGATGTGATACCCCAAGAAAATTCTCTCATTACAAAAGACAGCACAATCACAGTACAATGCAGCTACAAACAACTTCATGAAGGAAAATCAGACTCCTTACTACAGCTCCTGTTATGGACTTGGCTGGGTTCAGGGGAACCAGGCAAACAGTGACAAAGG
>PVYJ01004184.1:34756-76252 GCA_002995095.1 Rhizopogon sp. AM-2018a | reverse complement strand
AACCCAAACGAAGATGAGATGTCTTTTAATGTACCCGCGGTGCCAGTGGGTGAAAGCTAGCGAGTATTAGGCTTAACGCGTACTCGACCGTGTAAGACGGGCTGGTACAGGAATCTGTGTAGATGCAGGTGATAAAGAGAAAGAGGCTTTGGTTGAGGAGTTAAGCCGCTTGTTTCCTGTCTGACTGAAACCACAGTATGAGAGACTTGATTCCATGTAGACAAGTGACTGGGAGTGAGAGGTGGTATTTTTTGTATTTTTTGTATATATGTGAGTCGCATGGGAGGAATCATTCCAGGCTGAAGGCATGGGCGCGACCATTCACCAAATGCCAGTGCGTCGCAGCCGAGTCGGCTGGGGTGAATAAAAATGGAATGAAATGTTCTTTGGAACGCTACTAAGTTGCAGCGCCAAGAATTTACCCCGTGACTCATCACGAATCCTCGGACATGCCATGTAAGCTGGTAGTGGTTTCCCTGTCGAATGTGCTGGAAGGTCAGCAAAAGGCAGTAATTGATGCTTACCATGACATGTTCTACAGGCTGTGGAAATGCAAACCCATAAACTCTGTTTTATTGCTTGTAATAACGGCATCGATGCACTTGACGAAATAAAGATGTGTCAGTTTCAATCTGGACAAGAAAATAGCTTGCAATGCGACATACTAGCGGCACGTTTGCTGCGATAGGCTCCTGTTCGAGCGCAAACATTGACGATTGTATATTGCAACCCTGAATATCCCCACTGAAACTGTTTTACCCTAAACTTGTGGCCATCTCCTTCATAGTCTCATGTAGTCATCGGACAACAATCAGCAGCAAAATATAATCCATAATTTGACGTGCTAGTGTTGTGCTATATTGTGCATGCGGTAGCGCTCAAACATATCAAAGTCAATGTTCAAAATTCTGCAGCTTAATCAATCGAGTGTCCAGACAGCCAAGGTGACCGGATTTCTGTGCTAGTGAATCTGGGAATTAGACGATAGAGCCGAACAATTTTCTCGACGCCGGTGATACCAGCGCGCGGTAGATGGTTAAGAGTCGAGCGACCAACGCAGAACATCTGTGTTTTCTCATCAATGGAGCGAAGCGGCTTGAACCAGTGGACATATGCGAGAGGATGAGGGTAGTCTCAGAGATGCGAAGGAAGTTTAAATATGACGCGCACTTCTGTGACTTTCAGGCTTGCACAATGAATCAATTTTGATGCTATGAAATGAATACCAGACTCCTACCATGCAATCCACCATTTTCTGGGCTTCATCGTCGACAACCGCCAGCGTTGACGACTTTCGAGGTTCACGTTTACGCTCAGCACTCACACGAACTCGCATGCGGCACTTCGCGTGCTCTTGAGGAGCGGCAAAAACGACCAAGTTCTTGAAAGTGTCGAACGATTATAGCGGATAGGTTCTGAATATCGAGTTCTGAAGTTAGAGTGTAGATCATGTAGAAATTGTTGCAAGGACTCGAAAAAGACAGAAGCATCAAGCACATTCTCCATGTAAGCGATCATCTTGTTAGGATTAGGGCTGTGCTTTGCGATGCAATAGCTGGCTTCTGGAGCTGCGACCTCTGTCAGCTCGAGGTCTACAAAAATCGACCTATTTTCATGAAAGTCATTCAGGGCTCGCTCCATATCGCGAAGAGTGTCGTCCGTAGTATGGGATTGATACTGGGCGAGCAAGATGAAGTCGAGAAGGGCATGTGCACTTAGTCGTCTGTGCGCCTCCTCTCTTCCCTCTTAGTTTTGCGCTCATCTGTTTGATACCTGTTGTGGTTGTCGCCTTGCGTCTCTGAGCCTCGACTCATCTCTCTCTGATGAAACTCGCTAACTGTTTGGACCGGATGCTAAAGTTTGTCGGGCGCATCATTGGGCTGTTTGTCGGGTGGTATCTGCACAGTATTCATTCCCCTCACTTCAGATTCACAAAAAGCTCATGACTATCCAACGTCGAAGAAGCGCCGTCAGCTTGAGGCTGCAAGATCACTTTTAACCTTTTAAACTCCGCGACATCGATCATTGGTTGGTAATAAGTATATATTCGATATACATGCATCGTGTAATCTTTGTTGAATGATCCAGACCAATGTAGACCTACCTACTTGATATGCGTTTCCACACATGCCGGGTGCCTGGATGAACAGTTCCCCCGGTGTTTCGTATGCTGGCTCGAATAGAACAGTTAGCCTGATCACACTGCCTGTAAGTAGTACTGTATTTTGTTATCCGTGTATCGCGGGTAAAATTACCGGGGAGTGCGGAATATACACAGCTTGACACACTACAATTGGGCTTCCTGCGCCGGCGGTTTCCGAGTACCTCAAATCATACAATTACGGTAGCGAAATATTTTGACTATCATACACACATATATACATCTATAGATCATCGATCAGCGATCAACGCTCAGATCTCAGAGCTCATCCCTGTTGTTCTAATAAAAACACATGAATATTGTCAGAACGAGTGCGTCCGATTGTTTGGCTCCTCAGAAGGATGGTACTATTTGCCTTGGCAGCTAAAGTACATGCGCAAAGGTACCAATGTGCTTCTTACAATCGTTATCATATGATATATCTAAGGGAGCGAGATAGATGGGATAGGAGCACCCACATATAGCACAACCAACCCCATGGCCAAACCCATGACACCCCCCACTTGCACCCTTGTAGCTACTCGTAGCCAACTGAACGAGGGAGGAATATCGTTGCTTCCTAGGAACCTGCAAAATTATTTAGCATTGACCTAGTATCTCCTGGAGATCTATAGATTCATGAGGACCGGCGAGAGAGTCCCCGAGTTGACTATACCCTGCCAGAAGAATCATTTTGAGATGTTCAGAATGAATGTTCTTAGACCTAATGGGATCGTGACTAATCACGCTCCTGCCCAACGGCCATTTCGAGCTATGTAAGTACTAAGTAGTACGTTCCAATTCCAACCAAATTTCAAACTACACGCTTCTCCTCCACTCTCGTCGTTCGGAGGGTGGAGGAAGAAGTTCGGTGTTTGAATTGGACGATGGGGAAAATGATGCTATATTTGACATGTGCTCATACTCGCCAGCTATGTGACACCTTTGAAACGTCCAGAGCGTGATGAATAACAAGGTTTATGTTTGAAGCAGGCGGACTTCTTGGACAAGCCGTCCCGGTGCCGGCAACCACTGTATCCAGCAAACTGGAAATATATCAGTGAAATAGCTCGGGACGCCAAGACGGCTAGTGGGGTGGCTATTCGCTCCAGCTCATGATACGGACCAAGGCTAACATGAAGTTATTTGTAGATGTATGATTTACAGAGGAAAATATACGTAATGCGAACGCATTACAGGTTCCATCCGCTGGCTTGTTGAGTGGGACTACCCCATCCCTGCTGAGCAGATGTCCCCCAACCACTACCAGATCCTGCATTTGGACTTGAACTGCCTCCCCAGGTTTGGGCTGGACTCGTCCCCCAGGCACTGGAAGCTCCTCCCGAGTTTTGCGTAGGGCTTGTTGTCCATGCGCTGGTACTTCCGCCGGTGTTTTGTGCTGGACTAGTGCCCCAACTACCACTGCCGCCACCGCCGCCGCCAGAACCCCAGCCGCCACCACCAGCGGGACTAGCGTACCCGGCGCCAGAGGCGGCATTCTGACCCCATGTACCACTACTTGATGGAGGCACCCAAGCGGTGGGGATGTGACCATTTACCCCAGCCAGTCCTGTATCTCCTCCAGTGGGCGGCATGTCCGTTTCTGACTTCAAACCAAGAATTAGATTGGCAAGTTTGGTCTGCAGCTCCGCAAGACCCTGAGAATGGTAACGCATAAGTCGTGAGTTTGTTGATTGTACAGAAGGAATGCTAAAGGTCCCTCACCTTCATTATCACTTCCTGGGGCCCCAGGCTCCCGTCAGTCTCCACCTCAAAGTAGAATTTCCGTGGCTTCGCGTTGAAGTCAAAAACTTCGTCGTCTCTTGGTGTTTCTTCTTCCTTAGCGTTTTCACCAATAGGCCACTCAGTTCGTGGATCTGCCTCATGCCAATATGTCGTGTGGCGCAATTTATTGTAGGGATCGTATTCAAATGCGACAGCTGAACACGGCGACCACTTTGCGTGTTCTTTTGCTATACCCTGTCATGCCTGTAAGATCCTGGGGACTAATCAAAGGTGACAGCCACGCACCTTTTTGGCAACACATCGTAATTTAAGCTCTTGACCCTTCCTTATTTTGCAAATGAGGACAGGTGGTACATCAGCCTTGTCTGAGAAGCCACCTAGGTAAGCAGATGAATCCATGAACAGAGTAAAGTCATACTTTTCCCGACTGGTTGCCCGAAATCGTCTCCCCGTTTCGTGAGCTCATCGCCAGGACTGCCTTCATCTGAAGAAAAAGGTGGTATGACCTCAAGATGATTGCTGGTGACTTCCATTGTGCGATTATCATTACACGAAACGTCCAATCTCAGCTCTATTGAGCAATATCGACAACCAGACAAACATATGCAATCCTGCACAAGGATCATGAGGAGGCTAGAGGTGAAAGCATGTAACCAAGCGTACTCGAGTATATCTCATGCCTTCATCACAGTTTGTGCTGACAAGTGGGACCATCCCGATGCGATGCGCTATGAATTCATCGGGAAGCACTGTCGTGTTCGCTTCAACCTCAACCATGTCGACGGCTAGTTCAAGTTAGCCAAGGCATATAATATTGACGTATCCGAGGACACAGACCGATGGTTGGTATGTCTGCCTGTACTACTCGCCGAAAAGAGTTTGCGAACCTAGAGGTTGTTCAGCAAGGTTCGTCACATACAGCTGTTACGCGTACGCCAAATCAACATTCTCAAGCATAAAGTTCACTCGATCCTGCTTGTAATCGCGTATTCGCACAATGGGTTCACTGTCCTCATATGTCTGCATGATTGTGGAACGGAAGGATGAATGGTTTGAAGGCAAGCCGCTAAGTAAAACTAAAGTTTAAAGTTACATTTGAAAGCACTGCAGAGGACCCCGTGCACCCATCGACCATTGCTACTGAGAAATCTTCCGCAACTGTAATGATCTGCACAAGTAATCCACCAGATGATTGTAAAAGCTACAGTGTACAAAAGGATGCACAGTGACTTTGTCCCTAATATATTAGCTCAATGACCCTCATGCAACCCTCATGATGGACTATTATTATTGCGTCCCCTTCTGACAGGTCCATTTACTCCTCAAGGAAGAAATAGTTGCCCATGGCTGTAGACAGAAAACGATATCAACACACATGAATATGTCCGAAAGGGTCAAAGACATACTCTTCTGCTCCCTGTCTTTTACACTATTAAGCTTGTTCACTCTTGGCCTAAAGTTTGTAGGATCACGTCTAAACGTGACTTCAAGGGAAGCCAGGAAGTGGTTCATTCCAGTAAGTAGAGACTGCGGTCTGAAAACAAGTTAATACGCTGCGCGAAGTACAGCCTGCATTTCTTACGGTGTAGCATTTGCTCGAAGGGCGGGCTGACCCTCAAAGACAATGACACGGTCAGCTAGATAGGTTGCCATGATGAAGTCATGTTCGATAACGAAGGCAGTCTTCTTGGTATGAAGGATGAAGCTACTCGTTGATCAATTTCGAAATCTCGGCAACTGGGCGATCTCCTTACCGCTTGATGACCTTGCTCGCGATGATACGTTGTTCAGAGTCCAGGAAACTTTAGTATCGTGTCAGGTTACATTGTCCATTCCTGAAAAAATGGTTGACATGCCTGCTTGGCTCATCAAGTAAATAGACGGATACATTGGGTTTGCCTGAAAAGGTGTAAGATGACGCCGAGTGAAATTGAACAAACCCTCACCAAGTGCAAGGACAATAGCCACCCGTTGCAGCTCACCTCCAGAGAGTGTCTTCACATCTTGATCCATGATATTATCCAAAGTCATCGGTTTGAGCACATCTGTCTGGAACTGTGGGTGCATAAATGCTGCTTTGATCTGTTTCAGCAGGAGCATGCGGACAGTTCCCGGAAACTTCGGCGATATCGTTTGCGGCTTCAACGACACCGCCAATTCCATCTTATCAGCCTCGTCGTCCGGGGTTGTTACACCCGCGAGTAGGCGGACAAATGTCGTCTTGCCAGTCCCGTTTTCGCCAAGCATAACTATGATTTCGGAATCCGTGAAGCTACCAGACTCAACACTGAGCTTGAAGTTTCCCATCGTCTTCGTCATGGAAGGATAAGAGTAATGGCGGGTCTTGTCAACAACGAGCTCCTCAGCGGTCTCCATCATTTTGAAGGACAGGGACTCCTCGCGGAAGCGCAAGTTCTCGGTGGGGATGAAACCGTCCAGAAAAATGTTGATACCTTGTGAAAGAGTGAGCTATTTCAAGGGGGTCATTGGGTTCACGCCAACCTTCGCGGACGGAATAAGGCATGGTCACAACACCGTACATAGACGGCTTCCCGTACAGACAACAGATGAAGTCCGAAAGATAATCCAATACTGACAGATCGTGCTCGACAGCGATGACATAGCAGTCTGGTGTGAGCAGGGATCGTATAACCTCGGCAGCCTTTAACCGCTGCTTTATGTCGAGATAACTCGAGGGCTCATCAAACATATATCTACGCAGGGACAGTGTTTAGGAGTGGTTTACCACAGAATATAGGACATACGCACACGTCGGCTTTCTGAATACATGACATAGCGATCGCGAATCTCTGCAACTCCCCACCAGAAAGTGCCGAAACTTCACGATCAAGAACATTATTCAGCTCCAGTTCATCACACATTTTTTGTTTGTTGTCGAGCTCTAGTTTTGAGTCCAGCATTTGTGAGACGGTCAGGTTGCCTTTAATAGCCCGAGGGATGTGGTCCACATATTGTGGCTTAATAAGCGCCTTCAAGTTGTCTTCGAGAACCTTGGTAAAATAGTTTTGTAGCTCAGACCCACGGAAATAACGTAGAATTTCTTGCCAGTCGGGGGGATCCTGCCAGGTAAAGTCAATATTGTCCTTTGACAATCTTTATCTTTATGCTACGTACATCATAGCGACCAAGATTCGGTTTCTGTTTACCAGCGAGAATCTTGAGTGCTGTGCTTTTACCAATTCCGTTAGTACCAACGAGTCCAAGGACCTGGCCAGGTCTTGGGGTAGGTAGTCGGTGAAGCTTGAACGCATTAGCGGTATAACGATGTGTAACTTGTGATTCCAAGTTAGTCGGCAAGTTAATGATAGCGATAGCTTCGAATGGGCATCTAAGTCACGCTCAATGATAAGAAGGATGTTTGAAAAACGGTGGACCGACTTCTTTACGCAGATACCACAACCGATGCACAGAAACTCGGAGATGAACGCTATCTTATCGGTTGATTTCACTTCTATGCAAAGTTTGCCTAGAATATCGATCAGCAGGAGTAACCCACAGGTTCCTCTTGTGGAGGCGCACCCATCTTGACCACGGGACATGACTGCTCGTGAGCTGATGAGTGACTGATCTGCGTGGCTGCTTGAGAGGGACTAGAGCGTCACCTTCTTGCATTCCTGGGCACATCGCTTCGGCTTGCAGCGATTTGAGTCTACGATGGCAATACGAGTGATTTTGTCGGCCATCTTTGTGATTTACAGACGACGGTTGATCTCGATCTTTTGCTCGCAAGGAGCTTAAAATTGGCGAATCGTAATCAAAATTCCCGGCCTATCACAAGCCTTACGGTATCGGAAAGTGAGTCACATGACTGCCTGGCTTTGGTGCACGTGCACGAATCTTGAAGCTTCAGCAATACTAAGTTATCAGGTATTAAAACGTTAATGAGAGCCAGCTATGCCAAATATCAAAGCTTTGCTACGATCCTCTGTTCCTCATCCTTGATGCGTACAATCGCCTTCCCCCATGTCTCTCGTTTCTCCAGTGCGTCCAATCCAATTGTGACCTCATCCAAGGAGAAGACCTTGTCGTATACTACAGGTTTAATCCGACCAGATGCGAATAGTCTAGAATCAATGCGATTAACCAACAAGCGATCACAGTTAATATGTAAGACTTACTCCATCAGTTCCTTCCATACCACCGGAATGCGAGATGGTTCCTTGTCTGTAAAACATCAGACGTTGCTTCACTTGAGGCACCATAAAAGCGCACGAGCATACAAGCCCCAATGGAGGCCCATGACGGAAATATTCTTCAACAGGACTAGGTTTAGCGGAAGCTGCAGAAGCATTTGGTAAGCAACTAGCCTGTGTAGCAGACTCATACCTTCTCGATCTGCCCTGCAGCGAAACCAATTACGAGAGCTCTCCCTTTGAAGGCGATGCATTTTAGGGATTCTAGAAAGGTATAGCCAGAGATTAGTCCAGCTCTGAATAGCACCCGCATAAACAAAAGCTCACCTGCGATTCGCCCGACTGGGTCATAGACAACATCCACCCCTTTACCAGCCGTAATCCTCAGAACTTCTTTCTGCCAGTCCTTCGCTGTGTAGTTTACAGTATAATCGGCTCCACCGTACATCTTACAGATATCAAGTTTAGATTGTGATCCAGCGGCCGCAATAACGGTAGCACCCAATGCTGACGCATATGGTGAGTTCATGGACAGGAAAACTGCATCGGAGACGAACCTTTAGCCAATTGAACAGCGGCAATACCAACTCCACCAGCAGCAGCATTGATGAGGACCGATTCACCTGGAACAGACGTTAATACGTGAGATATGCTTAATGGCTGAATTCACCTGGCTTGAGCTCTGCACGGCCAACCAGAGCCTCATAGCTTGTTGGCCATGTAAGGTATAGTCCTGGCACACGAAAATTCGGATGACCGTGACCGTAATTCGCGCCTAGACCTGCTTAGACGTACCTGCTCCCTGATCAAAAGTGAGGTTGTCGGGAAGTGGATTCACAGCCTGCCACTTGACGACGACTCTATCTGCAAAGCATCCCTGTGCACTTCCAAAGACTCGATCACCCGACTTGTAGGGACACCCTTTTGGAATCGGAGAGTCTTTTGCAACTTTGCCTGCGAGCTCCGCACCAAGGGTGAAAGGAAATGGCGGTTTAATTTGGTATTTTCCTTGGGCCTGCAATATCTGATATACGTAGAAAGTGATTACAACAACGTGTCAGAAAAAAGCTGGCGAATAAGTTGGAGACAGTGATATCTCACGTCGAAGAAATTGAGAGCTGACGAGTACACATCCACGAGTATCTCGTCGGACGCCGTGACTTTGGGCTCTGGCGCGTCGTTAACAAGCTTGAGCTGGGACGGATGGACCCACTCGTTCACGACATAAGCTCTCATGGTTTGAACTTGAAGAAGCTGAGAGGACCAAGTTCAAGACGGCACGCTCGAGTTGCGGCTACTGTTATAACCGAAGCCGATCTGTGTGGAAAACGAGGGGTGATTGAGAAATATGCCGATATGCTATGTATATACAATGTGTTCTACATGTCGTTGATCAAATGGTCTATTGGTCTTTGAATCAAAGATATTCTGCCCTCTGCGTCATGCAAATCCGAACCCTTCCCCGCCCTCGTTGATGGCAAGTAATAACTGTTGTCGCAACATCTCGTAAGAAGAATACTGTGGTAAATCGATCTGATTGAAGCCTGGAGGAGGTTGTAAGTTAAGACGACAGTGTACCACATCTAAGTTCTTACAAGTATGGGCCTGTGGCAATCGATCTGGATCCCCATACGCACGGTGAATGGAGAATCTCTGAACGCCCTGGACACCTTGTAGATCCACGAATCCACCAAGAGGTACCCGTGAGGTACCTGTAGCGAAGCTAAGAACCTTGGCTCGCTCTTCTCGATTGAAGGACTTCAGGGCCCTCCACCACCACACTATTACGGGATCAGAGCTTGTATAGCCATTGTACTCTGTAGCCGCGCGCCATTCGTCCACATCAATATCAGGAGTGCCGGAGATGAGTAACTCAAGTTCTTGTTCGTTGAACTTGGAAGGTGACGCGTGAGGATGTATAACACAGTTCATCATGAAACACACATACAATGGTGATAAGATCCTTCGGAATGATTTCCTGGAAACCCGCCACTAAATTCTCGATTTGACTTTGGATCGAGGAATACAGTCGGAAGTTCGCAGAGAGCTGTACGAATTCTCGCTTATTCTCCTGTGTTACTGGTATTGACTCCCCACCATCCTTCAAGGTAAAGATGCGATTCACGCCAAACTGTTTTTTTTTTGGAAAACTTCAGTTATGAGTGCAATTATGAGAGAGCTGATCATACCTCATCGGCTTCCACGCTAAATGTTAAGTCCAGGGGTGTCGGATCATTGTCCAGAATCCAGCACAACGAGTTATAGTACTCGGGATCAACCCACTCGACGTCCCGATAGTCCACAGGTTTCCCCAAGAGCTGCCTGTATATGCTCTTTGCAAAGTAAGCATCAAGGAGGCGACCGTCATATATCGCCTTCCCAATGATGCGTCCTACAAATTTGAAGAAAGACAAATGCTCAGGATTGACCCATGAGTTCTTGTTAGGCTGGTAGGTTAGACGGTCTGCTGCGCAAGGTTGGAAGAGAGCATTATTGGGGTCGAACATCTGACGCGCGAGGATCTGGAACCATTCTCGAGTGACACCGCCAGCATCTACACCCTCTTCGTCGTAGAAGCGCACACTGAGCTTGCCATACTTGATCTGTTCTCCAGTCTTGCGTTGGAGGTATTGAAAGCTATCCTCGAACACCCTGGCTCGGCGTACATTGAGTTGGAGCGTGCCCTGGTGTTCACGGGAATGGGGTCGCCGGTGAAGTTGTTGAGTGAAATAATTTCGCTTGTTGTCGAAGTCAAGGACACGAGGGTTATGGACCAGTAAGGAGAATGAGCCACTCATCAAAGATGGGTTGTTGCGGACCATGAGATTCAGCACCTTGCGATGTGCATCTGTGAAGGATACGAAGAGGTCTTCCATACTCTCGCGAGACGTCGTTGGAGAGTGAGGGGATGTTGCTGCTCGCACGGCGCGACCTGCGACCGATTTCGATCCCACGTATTTGCACACCACCATCAGTGCTTCGATCAAAGGGAGTAACACAATCGCTATGTGCTCCAGCTCCGGCTTCTTTTCAATCGCAGAGAGACATTCTCCCAGGCGTCTCCAAAGGGGGGAAAAATGGAACGATTCGTAGATGGTTTGCACCTTCTCAGCATCTTCACTCTTTCGAGTTTCATCCGTCACGGGACCGGCCACACGAGGTGTGTACATATAGTCAATGGTCTTGAGTACACGTAAAAGTTTAGTCTGATCCGATGATGGAGACGAGAATTTCGGTGCCACGGAGGATGCCAAGACATCGTCGCGCGAACTCATCAAAGCACCAACAAGATCGCCGAGATCAGTAAGGATGGCGTGTCCGCAGTCCTGAGCCTTTGTTTTGAGCTCCTGCGCGATGATATCGCGTGCGTCGGGAATGTGAGAGAGATTTTGTATCAAGGCAAGAGACTGTTGGAAGGTGCGTGACGAACATTCTCCGACGGCAAGAATGTTCACGATCAGACGCAACACCGAATGTGGGATTTGTGGGGGAATAGCCAGTAAGGGTTTTACATCTGTATCTGCGGCATCGGGCTTGGGGTGTTCAGTTGATGCTACTATCATTGGATATTAGACCTTTGAGTGAAACCAGAGTTGAAAACGAACCTGATTCCTGGGCCCCACTATCCTCAGATGAACTTGGTGCAACAGCTCCAGCAGGCACCGCAGAAGCCGAAGTCTCGGGCACAGGTTCATTGGACTGCTCCTTCTTATCAGACTTGAGACTTGTCAGCGGTTTGGTGACCGTCGACAGCAGCGTCACGACCGAATCCATCGTCGAGGGTGTTTTGAGGAGTGATTGTCGGTCAAGAAGGCCAAGGAGTAATACAATTGGGAAATGTGTCTGGGGCATCGGTTTCTCTTTGCCTTTGCCCTTTCTGGAGGGCATCTTCCTCAAACCGGCCGGAAGTTCGTGTTCGGTCAAGAAGAATAGCGACGACTGCTCATTTGCGCTGACGATGTAAGTCATGGCTTCTAGGCATCGTTGCACCACGAGGTCTGGGACTGTTTCGATCTGAAAGCCGCCAATCGCTACTGGTGTGCTGAGGTCCACTGTTGCCTTCGATTTGCCAGCAGCTTTAGGTGTTTGAAGCGCTGCAGATTTCGGAGTACGCGTTGTCATTTGCGCGAAGCTCTTGTCCACGGCAGCTAGGTCCCCTGGACCACTTTGAAGAATACTGAGAAGAAGATTGAAAAGCTCAGCACGTGTCTTGCTGTTTTCGCAGATATTGACCAAAATCTTGAAAAGTAGATTCTTCTTTAGAACTTGAGGGAAAAAGAGCAGGCGAACAAGGGTCGCTACCCCGGCTTTATCTAGGAGCTGAATAGCATCACGCGGGGGAGGGACCTTACGAGGCGGGGCAGAGCGGGCAGCAGTTCTGAGAGCCCGAGCAGCAATGCCGCCCCGAGAACCATTTGCTTCGTCACGGTAAACACCAGCCTCTGCGATCATGTAAGACGGTAGAGTTTGCAGCAGGCCATCGTCGGAATCCATCAGAACGACCTGCCGGAGCTGTGGATCTAGACTAGCAATAAAGCTTGCTGTGTCGATATCTGCTGAAACTCCTGGCGGGCCAGGCGGAGGTGCGGGCACCGCAGTATGCCTGGATTGTTCCATCCTTTCCTGTTGAATAAGTTCGGCCCTGATTTCTGGCGGTAGTGCATCGAGAAACTCTGGACTGATCTGGGAATCGGCAGGGCGCTCAACTCTTGCCGCTCGTTGGTCCCGGACATGCTGGTTTATGACCTCCTCTCGGATATCGTCAGGTAAAGCTTCGAGGAAAGTCAGGTCTATGCCCATGTCAGTGATATCCACCGGGCCGCCATGGATCATCACGGTAACACGCTCGGGAGCAGGTTGAGATGGGCCCGGTGTTTCTTCCACAGTCGGCACTTCTTCTGTAGAAGAGGCTTCTGGAGCTGCGACATCGTCGTCGCCACAATGCGGAACGGTGGCTTGAATATCATCCATTTCTACATCAGTATTCGCGGTGGACAGAGCAAGCGGATCAGAAGTAGGAGGATCAGGAGGTGTACCGACGATGTTTTCCAGACTTGCATGAGAGGTCACTGCACTAGAACTTCCGGCCTCCTCAGCCCCAGCGCGGTCAGCTTCCAGCTGACGGGCTTCTGCTTCTTCTGCCTTGATCTGAGCCTGACGTTGCTGTTGCTCTCTCTGTTTTGAGGCCTCAATAGCAGCTGGGAGCAGCGCTATAGCAACGTGGTTGCCCAATCTATTTGCTCTTTCGGAAACATGCTTGCCATTTAACGTCTTGGCTTCCTCGGTCCACCTTTGTATTGTCAACAAGGGATCGAACCGGGAATCGCCCCGGGAATCGCTTGGTCGAGCAATGCGATCCATCCGCACACCGTCAACTCTAACCCCCGCGAACAGCGAAGTACCCCTTCGGCTAAGAAAACCTCGACCAAGGTCCATCATGGCACCAGGAGCCATATCTACTCTTATGGCTTCCGGAACGCCGCCATGACGGTCTATTATATGTTGAAAAATATGGGCCGCATCACCCCCAATGATATCTTCGATGGAGTGTATGAGATCTTGCTGGACGCCTCCACCCGTGCCCCTGTGCGAGCGACGAGCCACACGAGTTAAGCCGACAGGACGGTTCGCCGCTGCGGAAGCGTCCAGAAGGAGGGGGTGAATAGTAGCTTCTGATGGCGCTACTGGTAAATGCCTTGGACGACCAAATACTTGCACGTCCTCGCCAGCTTTGAAAGTGGTTTAGCTTGCGAACATAAATACATTGGCCGAGACTTACTGTTACGCCTGCGAATGAAGGGGTTTCCGTCAAGCTCTCCGCCCTCGAGTTCAACAGCGTCGGTAAATCTGAAGCCCATGTCTGGGACGACGTCTCGCCCATCACTGATACCCATTTCATCCTGGAACCTAAATGACGTGTAAGGAACGGCGCGAAAGTGATGCAAGTTGACTTGCTCATCATCATCTGATAATATATCATCGGGTTCCTCTCCTTGATCGGCATGAATGACAGTAACTGGTTCTATCGTGATACTCAGCAAGAGGTTCCAAGAAGCATCAGTGAAATTACCTCCATGATCTTCATCTTCCTCCTCTTCCTCCTCCTCGGCTTCATCAATGCCGTCTCCTCCATCATCTCCTCGAATATCCTACGAAATTTGTCAAGGAGAGGAAAACCTTTGAAGCTGTAACATACCTGCCACATGATTTCTTCATCTATATCGTCACCAGCGTCAGGCTCATCATCGTCCTCATCCTCATTCTCGACCAAGTCATCTTCCTCGTACTCTTCGTCTTCATCATGCCATTCACCCCCATTGCTGGCTTCGTCAACATTGTCATCCCCGCCATCCTCTAATTCATCATCGGAATTCGACGTCGCTGCGCTATCAGTTTCGTCGCCATATTCCATGTCAACGTCCTCATCCTCGTCGTCATCTCCTTCTGCCATTTCATCCTCTTGCGCATAATTCATATCTTCCATCTCCTGTGATTGTTTTTATTAGGCGTAAAAAATGGCCTAAATTCACTTACGCCTCCAAACCTTTCGATCGCAGTCTTAGTTAGTGGTGATCTGGGGGATGAAACAAAGGTTGGACTTACATGCCTAGAGCAGAATTTCGGTACAAATCGGGAGTTTCTTCTCGGTCGTCGTCTTCCACATCCACATCAATGCTCTCGTCTTCATCCTCGTCCTCGGAGACTGCACTTTGGGATACCTTCCCATCGCCACCGTCTTTTGTTTTTTCTGACGCGCGGCTCATCTTGATGGCGATCCGTGTACTTTGTTGTAAAATGAGTGTTTGATCATAGGATTCGTAGCGTACGCGAATATACTCACAGATTTTCCATTGGCCTAAGGATCGACGCCACCAGACCACGGACATTGGGGTAGTTCAGGTCAACTTCAGCTAGTGCGCTGGTTAATATTGAGACAAAATTCTTTTCCAGCATAATCTTCGCAATGTGCGTAGTACTCTCGTCCTGCATTTTGCGACTCCCGTTGTTGAACCGTACAGTAAGAAGTCGGTTGCACAGATCAGCCAAAGCGAGGAGCCTTCCATATCTTGCATCCAGATTGTCTTGCATCGTGTACTCTTTGATGGCGCGACTGATGGCCTCTAGGGTGAATTTACGGACTGAGATCAAGTCCGCGGAAACCTCCTTCGACTCCGCCCCTGCCGAGCTGTCGACGCAGAGAGCCACAAGCACGGACATTGCCCAAGTACACAGAGAGAAGTCCTGTTTCGCCTTCGCATCCGGCTGAGATGTAATGGTTTTAAAGGTCAAGAGGTCTGAAAGGAAGAACTGGAGAACAGCTGAGCGATGCTTGGTACTGGGATCTTTGGCAGGCGTCGACGACTTTTTCTTCGGTGTGTAGGACAAGAACGCGAGTTTGCAGGCATCGTAAGAGAAGAGTAGTTCCGTGAGGCATTGCATGACGAAGCAGCAATACGACAGCCGATCTTGATCATTGAGACCCTCCATACTTGTGTCGATATTCTCGGAGGTACTTTGCATCACATCGTCGCGCTTCGTTGTCACATCGTTATCAGAGGAAGAGCGCACATTCTTTACCAACTCGCTTATGAGGAAGTGTACCATTGTCTCCAAAGCCTCCGTGTCGGGACCGTGAACCTGCGAAGGTGCTGGTTGATCAACCTGCATGTCATTACGCTCTGCGGTGCCAGCGTTAGCACTCGATTGCGGAGCCTCAGGCTTGAGGGTAATGTGCTGGATAGTGGAGAAAGGTTGCTGAAGCTGGCAAAGGTCCTGAGTTACCTGGATAAATGCAGATGGGTCTCTGAGAGCCATTGCACTGCAATTGCGCATGTATCCTGGGATATCGATTACCCTTGTGCGTGGTTGAGAGAAGAAGCGCTTGATCTCCTGCTTCATGATACGTTGAAGCACCGATAGCTCCTCAGCGATGTGACGAAGTATGATAACCACATACGATTGACCACCAGGAACAGCGCAACCTTTGAGACGTGAAAACAAGTGGGAGAGTCCGTCATGCTTGATGAGTTCAGACGCTGTTCCATGGTCCCTTGTGAGCAAGACCAGGAGACGGAGTGTGGATAATAGCTCATCCCTCGGAAGGTCAGAAACCGCTAGTAACCGGAGGCAGAAATCGAATACAATGGGTCGCGCATTGGCATATGCTGGACCAACAGAGATGTCAGGAGTGGTCACGGGTTCATTCTCTTTCGGCACAGCAACGGTAGATGGCTGTTCGCCGATGGTGAACAGGGCCTCAGTCACAAGGAGGTGAGAAGCCAGCCACTTCGGATAAGATGAATCCGCGCGAACAGAATTCGACAGAAGGAGGGCCAAAAGGGTGTCCATCAAACTCTGCCCCAGGGCTGGCGGGAGTGCTGGGGATTCGGAGAGAACTAGTGCGAGTAACCGACATCGTGCAGCCAGTGGTTGTTCTTGGACGTCGTAAGCTGCGGGGGAAAATGTTTGGATGTCATCAATCAATGTGCGAATCGACTGCTCCTGGAGCTCATCATTTGGACGCATGAATGCCCGATGAATCTCGAATATCAAAGAAGGGTGTTCATCAACCAGTTGCAAAGCCTTTCGGGTTAACCCCGTCTTCAAGCTCTCCCTTGCTTCGTTAAGTTCCTTGCGTAATTCTTCAAGACCCTTCATCGGCTCTGCGCTGGTCGTTTGAGGAGGTGGGGTAGACTCAGCCGGAGGAACAGTTGGGACAGAATCCTCAACTTCCGCCTCCTCATCAGAAGGTTCCTCATCAACTTCATCAGCAGGGGCGTCGCCTGTACCGTCTTGCTCCGTAGTAGGTTGGTTCGGTTGTGGGTCAGGAGGTAATGGGAATGGCTGACTGATGAGTAGTTCGGTCGCAGCATTGACATTATTGTGGGTACGGACGAGAGCACGTTCGGCAGCAGAGCGAGGGAATCCCATGTCAGTGAGCTGGCTTATACAATTCTCATCTGGCCCAGCAGCTCTGATATGAAAACCACTGCCCATCGCAATACCTGTTCCGCCAGTTCCGCCTGTCACAACCTCGTTGGAAGGATCGCCCTTGAACTCTTCATTCTCTCCCGCCGTGACCTCTAGCACAATCTGAACAACGGACCTAACCAAGGTCAAAGGGGAGGAACGGAACCAAGGAGCCTCCCAAATACTACGCAGCAATGGTATGCTCTCGAGGCGAAGCCAGACAAGGAAATGGTGAGGCTCGAAATAACCGGGTTCTGTGTCTTTCTTGTCCCGAGTCATTACTAGCGACGTTTGACCGGACTCGATCAGCGGCTTCGAAGAAAGTAGCGGGTACAAAAGGTGCAATGCGACCTTCAGTCCTCCCTGCGCATGGGCGAGTTCCTGCTGCATAGTCTCCGTTCGATCCTCAGCTTTCACTGCCGTCACGTCGTCGATCAAGTCGGTGAAGTATTTGCAGACTCTGAAAATGTCTTCTAAACCCTTCGCACGCTGAAAAGCAAGAAGCAGCACTGTATGAAGAGTGGGGTTCATCGTCCGCTCTGTAGTGCATCAGTAAGAGTGACAGAGTATAAGTAATGAGCATATACCATCTACAAGTAGGACTGTCACAAGACCTAACATGACGCTGTGATAATCTAGACAACAAACTCGATCGCCTACCAAGGACAGTGAGCAGAATAACAACTTCTGGAACAAAATACATACCTTTGATATCGTACTTGAGATGCTCCACCATAATGTCTGCAATAGTGGCTGATGCAGCTAGTATCTGCTTCTTCTGAGTTGAATCGGGATTTCGCCTCGCATAGAACAACTTGACGATGGCTAAAAGAAGTCCAACATCACATCAATCGCCTTGAAAGTATTGTAAAACCGAAACAAACCCTGGAAAAAGGGTGCCAAAGCACTGGGAAGACCGTGCGTTAAATGCTTGAGTGCCTTGGCATTCTTCTCACGTGGGGTGTCCGCATTCACCGGGGCAGACGAAGATGACTGCGCAGGTGTCGACTCCGTCTCCAGATGAACGCCATTAGCAGTGACACCAACATTAGGCTCTGGGAGAGGCACAGAACCATGGCTAGGTGACCTCCCAAAGGGAGATCCCTGATTGCTAGGACCCACATCCATTCCCTTTGCCACCATGTCTGCTTTGAACAAGATGTTCTCCCATATCGATGCGCGGTGGAGAGCGCCTAGCTCTCTGATGACTTTCGGCGGGTCACTCATGAGGGTCTGGAGTAGTCCGATCGCTGATCTTCCGTGTGCATAGCCAGCGTTGGAGAAGACGTCAGCCATGACAGTGATACGGATGTGAAGTGTCACAAGGCTCCGGAATTGTTGATTTGCTGCGCCCTCCTGCTCCTCTGTGAAACATGTTCAAGCAAACTTCGCTGCCATATCTTAGGGAAATAATTACCTGAAAGATCAAGGAACGCCGCCAGTTTCGAATGGGACTGAGGGGTCACCCAAAAGCTTTGGCAGTGGGAGAGGGACGTCTCTACGAGTTTTGAAAGGTGGTGAAGTGCCTCGTTGGGTCCTACGTCCGCCATCGTTCGAATGACTTGTACTAGGGAATCTGACGAAACGCTGTTCGCATAATCGTATGGGAGACATGGCAAGCCAGTGAGCTTGCCAATACGCTCGAGACCGTCAACATTTCGAATAAAATCTTTGCAATGTTGCGCATGTTGAAACAGACCCTCAAGGAACTACTATGACGTGAAAAATAGTGCTGGAAGGAAGTGTACGAAACTCACTCTGCATATGACATCGATAAAAAGAACTACGTTGTTGTCATGACTCCTCAGCGAGTCATCTTCAGGCGTGTCCTCCTGAGCGTCAGATGTAGTGCTAGCTGCACTTTCCACAACTTCCATCGGGGTGACGTCGTTCTGGTCTGCGGTTGAGGATGCTGACATGAGGCCATACCACTCTTTTTTGTCCTCGGGAATCGCGAAAGCATTTCCAAAGTCCTCGATTTTACTCAAAGCAGACTTGACAGCCTCAAAAACAGGGGTTTTCAGGGTTGGATGGTGGCGGATCAGTTCGTCAACAGCGGTGCCGATTAGTACAGCATTTTCCTTTTCACGAAGGACTTTGATATGCTTCTCAGATGTGAAGATCGAGAGGATGCCAGGTATGACGCTTGGACGAGTTGTAAGCTGATCCTGGCCAACCTGATTCAGGCAGAGGGCCCCGATTGCGTTGGGGATTGCTTGGATGACCTGAGAGAAGGCGTGATTCAGTGCGCATTAGTGGAAAAATAGAACTCACTTCAATGACAGGCTCCAAACCTGCTTCGATCACTTTGTAAAAAACCTGAGGCAACCCTGCTTCTTGAATTGTTGAAAGAGACGTTGGCTCGTTATGGATGAACGTTGCCATGATGTTCATGGCTTCATCATCATCAGTCAAAGATCCTGCATAACACCAGGGTGCTTACCAAGAGGTAAAAGATTAGGACCAAACAGCCCACGGTACTCCATGATCTTCTTGATCGATTGTGGCAAGGTAGAATCAATCAGACCGCGTAGCCCTTCGGATGTACCTGTCGACTGCATCATACGATGCATAGAGCGTAGTGTATGCTTGAGCACAGCGGCCCTCGGAACTGGAAGTTGTCCTGTAGCTGTCATCAAATTTTGCTTCTAGGAACTCACAAGATTCACTCACCGTAGGAACCAAACAACTCCCTGGAGCGCTCGTTTCCATACAACGTGATATCAAAGTCGACTTCGTGCTGGTCAGAATTTTCAGAGTCAGTTGTGGATTGAGCAGGATGTCATACTATGCTTACCTGAATACGTCCCACCAAAACTTCGACCCCACGGGCGTTAGAAAACACCTGAAACGTATTTGAAAAGGCGTAGAGGATGTTATCCACCAATTGCATAGCCTTCGAGACAATCTGTAGTCTCTGAGCTAGCCTATTCTCCATGATCTGTACCAGTAGGGGAACTAGCCCTGCGCCAACAAGCATGTTTCCCCCATTGGTATGTTGCGCAAGGTATGTTACGAATGAAAGGAGAGACTCGACAAAGGAAGGAGGCAATCTGCACTCTGGACTGCTGACCTCCAAGATAGTCTTCCGCAGAAGGGCCATGAGAATGCCATGATTGACCGCAGCATTGACCGCACCCAAAACTTCGGAAAACTTTCCACGATACCTAGCAATCGAGTCTAGGGCTGAGATAGCCGCTGTCTGCACATGTATTGAAACCCCACGATCCAACTGGAGAAGCTCAGCGATGTGGGTAGTGAGATCAGGTTCATACAGGAAAAGTGTGGACGATGCCTGACCCTCGCTGTGCGTATGGCCATAAATGGCGATAGAAAGTAACCGTATGGTGACGAGCTTCTCTCTCATAATTTCGTCGCCGGTGGCAAGTGCCTTGGCGGATCGAAGACGACAAAGCAGTTCGAACTTGTCGTCGTTATTCAGCGGATGCGTCTCCAAAATATCCGCAAAGATCACCATGACATCCTTCTTCCTTAGGGTGTCATCGTCGACATGAATGGTAGACGCGTATGAGTGGGAAGTGGAAGGTGGGACGGAGAGTTTGCGAGGAGTGGATGGTGCAACTTCGACATGATCGGTATCCTTTCCCTGACCCTGCTCCTTCTGCTCAGTTCGATAATAAACGAAACTCACTTCACGAGCTTCAGCGGGAAGAAGGTCGACCTGAGGCAGGCCATTCGCGCTGACAAGATCCAGCAAGCTGATGCCATGTTCGTGAATATGAGGCCACCGCTTGGAGAGGGAAAGTAAACGGGGGGTTGAGATGCTAAGGGCTGTTGATACTGCCGGTTGAGCGGAGTACTGTTGCGCGGGACGAAGTAGAAGATTTAGTGATAGCGTAAGCACGTCGAGATCTGACGTGAAAAGCAGGGAGTTGAGCCTCTGAGAACAGGAGATTAGCCATGGCTCATGATGATGGGAAATGACTCACGTCATAAGAGTTGAAGGTTTTGCGATTGGTAGAATTCTCCAACAAAAGCCTTTCAAACCTAAGAATGTGGCAAATAGTTTCCTTCGTCGCTGGAGTGAACACATTTATCTGCAACTTGTCCACATCGTAATCCCGGATGACTTCTTCTAGGATTGCATCAAACTTGTCGAGGACCTTGGTCCAGGAATTGAGATCGGATCGCGGCCATTTCCAGGAGTCAATATCAGCCAAAATGTCAGCGATATCATCGTTTGGAGTGTCTACGAGCTTTGTGACAAGCTCTGCTACTTGAGGATGCTGGAAATGTCCCCCTGGTCAGATTCCAATTTAACGGTTGAAAAGGATATCTAGGCAACTGACCGGAGAAACCGCCCTCTTCGATTTCTGAGATATCTTCATTAATCCGCAACAGAGGCGGGAAGATGAATGAGCTTCAGTTCTGAATATTAGCGGCTGATGAACTGAAGACGTTCTGAAGAAGATAGGAAACAAGTGTGAGGAGAGTGGACGACGTAACGAGTCCATAATATATCAGGCATATGTTTCCCACGAAACGCGTTCTTCAGCCACCTCCTCAAATTAAGACGCGTTCGTGGCTTTCAAAGTTCAAAATCCAAACTCGAACACCGTCTCAGTACGCTCATGGGGAAGCGCAAGAACACCAGCGACGACGACGACGACGACGACCACGATGATTATGAACTATCCGCGGATGATGAGACTAACATTACATTGAGCAAGGTAACCCAACCGCAGCCAGTTGGCACTTTTTCGTCTCCATGTTCACCAATGATGCCACAGAAAAAGCAGGGTTCGAAGGCAACTGAGCGTCAACTGACTATCAAGAAACCAAAATTCGTTTCTTCAGATGGCCCGGTGCGCATTTTTAAGAACCACTGTACTATAACCCCTGATTCTACAATTGACATTAGCCTCCGTCGAGCTCCAAGAAAAAGGTTGCCGATGATAACGACGTCAAGATCTTCACCAGTTCCGAGGGTGAAAGATATGTTGAGCTAGGCCAAAAGAAGCGCGTCACTGTCCGTGACTTCAAAGGTGAGCGTCAGCTTCACGCAATCGCCAGGATGCTACTGAGCGAAATACAGGCAAAATTTTTGTCGATATTCGTGAATTCTATGGTAAGGACAGAGAAGACGAGAAGCCGGGGAAGAAAGGAATCTCATTGAACCCGGACCAGGTTGGTCTATCGATATTATGCTCGATATGCCCCCAGTAACACTCTTACAGTGGGATTCTTTGAAGAAGAGTATCAAAACCATCGACTCTTTCTTTGCAGATCGCAAAAATTGACATCTGGCGCTCTATATCTACCAATTTAATGACCTGTCTAACCCCAAGTGTATCATATAGTACCATTAGTGGAGGCCAGCCGCCGCATCGTGTGCCCCCACTAATCCTCTGGAATAGAACCCACGTGTCCATGCACTCAACTTGACGAGCGAAGCCTGCGAATCCATCACGAGCTCGATTAATGTGATTTTGGAATACCCAGTTGCAAATGTCCTGCAGGTGAGTGCAATGAGGAGCGTCCCTATTCAAAGCAGAGGACTCCACGAACCAAGCACTGCCGAAGATGTGACGAAGGGACCCGAACCATCCGAGTCCCCCTTCGCGGAAGCGTCTTTTCTCATCTTGCCATACCGCCTTCATGCAGTATTTCGATGTGATGAGGAAAATCCTGACCTGTTTATCTCCCTGTTGAGATTAAGACACGAAAAAAAATGAACACCGACGCTTGAATGAGTTGTTGCCAGTGAATGGTCTAAATGCCTGCAGGGACAGTTGGTTGACAGCAAACTTGGTAAGGTAACATAACCTACCTCGCCAGATCGTTGAGCTTCATAACCATCAGCACCCGCCTAGGCAGGCGGCGCAGGACATCGAGTACGGATATCAGTACATCGTCATCGACAACAATCTTGGGATTGAATCCCATTTCCTCGGGGGCTTCAGGTGAGTCGTCGAATGCCAACCGACCTGATAAATAAAAACAGTAATTAAAGGAACATATGCCAACATAGAGGGCTTGCCAGTAATTGCTGCCTCAAAAGGAGGATACTGTTGGCAAACACATTAGAATATGTTTGTCATCGTGAGAAGAACTAAACCCTTACCAAGTCAGGTGTGATGTTCCCGATCAACTCTGCGTACTTCCTACGCTCAGCATCGACAGCCGGTGACGGGCGAGCAATGAGCGACAACCAGAATCTGCTGTAGTTCACACGTAGTTCTCCGTCGAGATCGAAGTATAACCCGTGGTCCAATAGTGCGATCTCAAAGTTGTAGGGCGATTTGGATGATTTTGAGGCAGGTCGGATTAACAAGTTTCCTGTACCATGTCAGTCGAGCTGAGCATACAGAAAAGAAACTTATTTACCTGGGTGAGGATCCTGAAGGGAGCGGAAGTCAGACCGGGCTCAACTTGTTGTAGAACGCCTTACCGCATGGAACCACCCATTCAAAAACACCATTTGATTGAAGATTCGCGTAAGCTCTAGTGCGACTTTATTTCTGTCAATGTTATGCTTTGCAAGGTATGCAAGGTCATCAACGCGACCCCCTTGGATATACTCCATAATGAGAATTCGTTTGTTCGCGGAAATGACCTCGGGTATATATAATGACGTCTTCATATTCTCAAAATCAGCAACTGTACGAGCAGTATTCCGGGCTTCGTGCACAAAGTCCATTTCTTTCGGGAGGTTCTGGCGCATTTCCTCACCTAACCAGGTGAATTCGAATTCTGGGAACCAGTACTTAACCCAGCCTACAGCAAACTGTAAGTTGCACTGATTCAGATGCCAATACACATACCCAAAGTAGACTGGACCATGTTCATGTCAATATTGAAGAATTCAACCAGGTGAGGATGCTGAACCTGCAACCGAGGTGAGCGCCTCCAGTCAGCACGTTTTTCAGTACATACACACCTTCACGGCAACCTTCTTTCCTGACCCCTTGTGATATCCGACATGAACCTGAGCCAGACTTGCGACACCGATAGGAACTGGGTCGAAATCGCCAAAAAGCTCGGTTATAGGCTGTCCCATATCGGATAAAACGAGTGCCGCAATATCTTCGTATGGAGTTGCTTCACACTTGTCTTGAAGTGGAGTAAAAGTACTTGTCCATTCCCGTGGTAGCACAACTCTGTTAACGGACGTCAGAAATCCTCAAGGTAGACACGGAGACAAACATACAGCGACGCGACATGCTGTCCCAACTTGATATAGATACCTGGTGACATATAACATTCAGCCATGAAGTGCATTGAGAAACCACTGTATTGGAACGAACCTCCGTTGGCTAACAGAGCCTTCAGCACCTTCTGAGCGCTTCGAACATGACATTGCGAGACCGCTTCAAGCCTATCTCCCTCAGAGGCATAGGTGCGTGCAAGAGTCCACTTGTAATCGATTGCTCCGGAAATTGCAGCCTCTAGAAATTACTATTGAATTTTCTAAACATTACTTGATCACAACACCTTACCCGCAAGTCGAGAGCACCGTAAAGTTGCCAAGACAGCATGCCGGAATGGCTGGTGTTGTTCGTATGCATAGTACGCCACACCGGAGAGCGCTAGAAGTGTTGTTGGGTATAAAAGCCACGAGTTTCCGCGAGGACGCTTTGGTGGAGTTTGGGACGCTTGGGATGAGGCCAGGCGCTTATTTAGGTCCACACCGTGACGAATGAACGAATTCTGAGGGCGAATGAATGAACGTGAGCAGTGCCAGCTAGAAAGGCCATGATGTTTGAGGACGATGCGCATCTTGGTGGTCTGGCGACAGCACGATCGGCGAAAACACATTTCAAATTTTTCGCATTACGAAGTTCGGTTCACACTTCGGGCATAGCTTACTGTATCAGCCCGACGCCTGTCAGCCTGAGTGCGGTGCGAGGCGTCCAAATCCCATACTCGATGTATCGATTTGCCATGGCCTGTAGTAGTTATTGAACATGGGAGTTACGATGTCAAAGCTGTGAGCCATACATATGGGTGTTGAAACGCGACTTCAAAGGGACTAAGTATACGATAAGTACTGGTTGAACTTTGACTCGGACAGTCGGACTAACTGGTCTGACGTTTATGCAGCTCTGCATTAGATCTTGACACGGATGAAGCCTTTTTGGCGAAACTGCCAGGTAGCTTGCTATCAATCGGCTCTGCGCTTGAGCGTCTCAGCCCCAATTCACTTTCTTTTCCTCCTGTACGTCATTCCAACTTTGCTTTCCAACGCCTTCGGCTCCTTCTCACTCATAGGTTTGACATGATTATACTCCTCTCAACCGACCTTTGACTCGGAGCCATGCTAATTTGTTTCTGCAAGCTGACCCACGTAGCCACCCCTAGTTTCCAGCGTTGCCTTATAACTTGAAGCAATGCAGTAGCGCATCGATGGCGAGCGCAACGCTAGTTGGCCCATAAGACGCCGGCGATACTACCATTCGCGAGGTTGGCTTGGATTTGGACTTTCAATAAACCTTTCTGGAGCGCCACCTCCTCCATTTCTTGGACCATAGGTATGTTACTTATAGATTTCCCTAGTTTCGTTCATCCCACGTAGGTGAAGAACTCCATAATACATATGTTCCTTGAAGCTGTTACTGCAAAGCTGTGGGAGTAACAGCGACAGTGTCATGTAAGACTGCCCCCACCTACTCCCGTCAACTACTTTTCAGTCCTTCAGCAGCGTTACTTTTCCCAGCTCGTTGGCAGGATCGAATCTATCCATTTTCTACATTATCCAGCGAAATCTCAGGGTGAGGTTTATATAGTCCACTCTGGGCTGCGTACTCGAACTGAATTCGTACCTTCTCCCCAAGTCGATCGTCTCCTCCAGAAAGACGTGCAGCTCCTGGTGGAGGGGTGACAATATTGAATAAACTGCTGCCCTTGCAGTTGATTTATTCTACCCGCGCACTTCCCTGACCTTGGTCTCCTCAGTTGATGTCCTCCTTGATATCCTCGCCGTGCTTACTGTTGTCATCATTCCGTCAGTTGATTTATTGAGTAAACACAAGATAGGCCTCCTCTTCCTCCTGGCCTAGTACCGTTTCCACTATCTTCTGTATCGACGTCAACAAACCTCGATTTTTTTTAACCTACACTGAATGGCCTGCCGTCTACGGTGCGTAGGCAAACGAATTGGCGGACATGTGGTGCAATCATTCTATCGGGGGATTTGATTTCTACGCGAATTCTAGATCAGGGAAGCGGTCATCATCAATTCATTTGGGACGGTTAACAGACGTCCGAATTATTTTATTTGCTTCACAGACCTCTTCATCTTCGACGTTTTTGCGGTTTTTGTTCTTGCCATGATGTTGTATCCGGACGCTCAGAAACGTGCACAAGTAGATATCGACTCGGTGATCGGAAAGATATCGGTTACTTACATTTGAGGACAGACTACCCTATGTTGATGCACTTATAATTATGCGGGAGGTTTTGCGATGGGAATTCATCTTAACCCCTTGCTATGATGGCGCGGAATACCATGGGACGAGCCAAGGCATACTTTCATCAGGCCACTATGTTGCTCATGTTCATTCGGAAGTTGTGGACGCGTTGCAAATTGTAGGGAAGTACGGGTATCCCGCTGATTAATTTCAGAAAAAAATAAAAGTAGCGTCTATGCACATGGTGAATGCGTGTTCTCACTGGGCAAAGACAAAGGGAAAAGGTCGTACATAGAAGAAGTAACATTAATGTTAAAATGTAGCAAGACATCATCATCAGCAGTGCAGCAAGGTAACATAAGTGTACCCTGGAGGTCAACCTGGAATATTAGACTTGATCTCCTCTAGCAAATCTTGTGCAATCTTTGCGTTTGAAACCTGCAATTGGGGGATCACTAGATGCCGCGATAACATTGAAACCAACTTACTCTGAGGTTGTAATGCGTTGTGGCCCCATCTTCGATAACGCTAAACCGGATATAACGTGGATCCTGTGCAATAAAGCACTTCATCCCGGAGAACAGTGTAACATTCAACATAACGGTATAGACCGCTTCCTTGCGCATCACTGATGGTAAATGTTAGTGAGACGACCGGCAAAGATGTTGTGACCTTCGTACAAAGACGAGCACCTCCACCGTCAGATCGTCGGACATTGAGTTTGAGGAGACCAGTGCCTCGCTCCTTCCACTGGTTCTGGGAGCAGAGGGCATAGAGCTTGGCACGGACGTGATGTATCGTTTCCTCATCTTCTTCGCCAGTTACAACTGCGACAAGTTTAAGCATCGGCACATCAAGAAAATGAAATCTCGTACCCTCCTGTTCTTGCAACCTCTCTCTCTCCTTCTCCTCCTCTGGCTCCTCCTCTTCGTCATCTCTACCTGCACGCAGTCTCTCACCGAACGTTGAAGGTGGTCTCTCGTTCTCCTGTTCATCGTCATCGTCCTCCTCAGCTTCCTCTCCACTTCCGCTCCCATCCCCACTTCCATTCCATGTTGATCCAAATACATTCACTCCAGTACTGCTTGTCCGTTCAAGCGAACTGCGTGATGACCCCCCATTGGGTGATTCTGCCCTAGCACGCTTGGGATGGGGCGCAGCAAAAAAAGATTGCACACCACCGCTGGCATACGGCGAGAACGCGCTGCTCATACTGAGAGGAGTACGTCTCGGTGGCGACTTGCTCCTTCCGAGTGCGCTCTTTCCACTGGCATTTCGTAATGGTGACTTGGGTCGGGAAGGGAAGGGAGAGGCTCCTGCAGTTGCGAAAGGAGAGGTGGAGCCCATGAAGGCTTCGAAGCCGGTGCGCTTGGTTGCCGTGCTGGCCGACATATGCGGCGTCGACCACTGCGAGGAGGCGAAGCCAGCAAATGGGGATGATGGTGTATGGGTATTGTTCGTCAGTGGGGGAGAAGGAGATGGCGATGGTGAAACAGACGGCTTTTTGGACGAGCTGGAACTAGCACCTGAAAAGATGTTCTGACCTTTAACAGCAGCAAACGGAGATGCGGTAGCAGCATAGGCCATGAACCCTCCCTGATAAGATATTCATAAGCGAAAAGTCTCTCGAATAATAGTGAGTGACGCACGAATTTGGGCGCGGAAGTCTCTGCCGGGGTAGGATTCTGCTCTGGGGGAGGTGATGGTCTCTTTGGCTCGCGAGGGTTATCATATTTGTCGGTATCATCTCTAGGACGCTTGGCGGACTCGGCAGAGGTCAAGGGCACCAGGTTTTCTGGCCCCTGGCTCGTGGCACGGTCAGCGAGCTTGCGCTTCAAACCCTTGTCGGAGTCGCCACTTTCAGAATCTGAAGCGTGACGAGATTGTAGAAGACCATGGGCTGCATCCTGCGCCTCACTAGCGTCAGGCTCAGCATCTTGACTAGAAGAGACAGAAGACAATGATATTTCGATCTCGCCTGCAGCGTCCCCTTGTTGGATCGATTCTACCGCGTCCTCCTTATCTTCAGGAAGTGCCTCGAAGTCATCAGCGCCCGGCTCGGGTTCGCTCTCTTGATCGGCAAACGGGGAAGAGGGCTTGGGATCATTGTTAGTGACGACGTGGATGTCGTCGACGCTGTGTGACATTGACGGTGGTTGTGCGTTGGAAAGGTCCAAGGAAAGCAGGAACAAAAACAATACGGGTGTACAACCAAAACAAGGAATTTGTATTTTGAGGAAGTGTGGTGTTGCCGAACTGAAGTCCCTCAGGCTGTGGAGCGAAGCTTGTGTAGTTTCGGTTTCAAGATTGGGACTCAGATGGGTTTGTGAAGTCCAGAAAGTAGTGTAGTGTCTATGATGAAGGTCGATGTAGATGAACACTTGCTCAGTGCTTAGCCAGGCTGAACGCTCGATGGCCTTTCTTAGGAAGTCTGACTCAAAATGGCTTACGACCGAATTGTCTAGATCGTCGGGCGACTCTTTCTGCAGTCCAGGGACTAGCTGCTAGAACTACTCAAACATCACCTATTAGCCATCGCTGCGATTCAGACGTCAGGATTCCTCTCGGAACAGGGACCTCGTTTGGTCCTCAATCATTCTCATCGGACTCCGAGCCTATGAGTGATTAAGTATTTGTACTACGATTCACAAGATCACAAGATCGTGATGTTGCACGAATCATGATATTATAACTTATGCTCTTCATTCTGAATCTCGGTGCTGTGAGCACTGTCGACTCGTCCTGACCTTCACAATCGAAAGCTGTCAACAACAGGCCCTCCCAATATACATAATTGATTTACTCTTCAGATCGCAGTACTTACCATCCAGCAATCTCCAAAGATGATGCCTCTGCCTGCTCCCAATGATGAATACGAATACTCATATCGTGCCCTCTCCTGCATCACACCAACCTTGAGCCGCTTGCAGGAACGCAGTTATAACCTACATAAGCTTTCCTTACAGTTGCATCATACATTTCTTGCTTCACTCTCTTTCACGTTTGCTCTCCCCTCTCAGTGTGTGCCTTCGCATCGTGTGCACAGTACCAGACTATCCAGCTTCAAGGATACAATGCGTATTGTGACTCGTCGAACTTCATAGCATGTGACGTCAAGTATTGCTTTCTTGCAACTTCCTGGTGCACAGTGCGTGCACGGGAAGTCGAACATTGTGTACCCGACGCATCTCACACTGGCAATATATCGGCTTACAGAAGGCTAGGTGTGTATTGGGGTAATGCTACGCATCTCCTTTGGGCGGCCAAGTAAATGTCTTTTGTACAGCGATCTCGGCGTACCCCCTGTCATACAATTTCCAGAATGTACCTGCCTCGAAGTCACTTCAGCCCGTTCAGGAAAGCTATGGGGCTGAAGGCATGGTTCTCGGAAAACCAGATTCTCGGCGCGTCACATTTTCCAGAATGTACCTGCCCGCCAAAGTTACCTCAACACGGTTCATCGCCCAAGTCCTGAAAGCCATGGAACTGGTAACGTTGGGTTTCGGAGGTATGGTCCTTGGAGAACAAGAGGAGCATTAAGATGGACATGTGGCTATGTAGACACCAGGGGGTTGGTAGGTATTCGATGAATCAATATCAAATTAACCTTGTATGAGCCTCACCTGGGCTCTGCCAACATGATTATGCCCTTACGATCGCGCTCGCGAGAGAGCGAGAAATGACTGAGCCTCTTCCCAGCCCAATCTCTCCCGCTCCTTTCCGAGGGTTTCGCCCCTGCGAACTTCCTCAGCATTAACAGCTGTCCAGTCACTATATTGGGTGACCATGCCGTCTCTAATTCCATGGACGATTTCTGCTGGTAATGCATCAAGGTCTGGACGAGGATTCAAAAGCTCGTCTGAGGTCGTCAGCACAGATGGTGTGGAATTAATTTTTACCCCATCTGTGGGCGGTACTACGTCCGAGATGATAGTATCTGCAACCGCGTATGCATCCATCATAGTCGATGCAAGCACGCCCTTGGCGCCGTTGGCTGCCCATCCAGAAGCATATACATTTTTCAAGGGCAAGCCCTCTGAGGAGGTAATACGCCCCGCGGATGAACGAAGGTGGCTCAGAACAGGATCAAAGAAAGTCGTCTCGGGATCTGCATGAAATCCAAGGGAGGTGACGACGAGAGAAGTAGGAAGAGTAGATGTCTCCCCAGTGGGCACCGCTCGAGAAGTGGTAGGGTCAAGACGGGTGTGAGCGAGGGTGAGATTGACCATGTCTGATGCTGAGGCCGTTGATGAAGAAGTGAGACTCGTAGGAGAGCGGTAAAAATGAAGGTCCCAGGTTTTAGTTGTCGACCCCGGTGGATTCTTTGATCCCTTCTGAAGTAGCTCGAGCGTTCGACGCTGCTGGCGCGTTGGTGTGACACCTAGCGGAGGTGTTAGCAAACTGGGTTCAATGGGAATCATCGATGCCTCTGGGAGGTTGATCATCTCGCGTAGCTCTTTTGTAGTGAATGCAGCCTCTAGGGGCCCTCGCCTTCCAACTATGGAGACATGCTTGACAGTAGACCGAGAGAGAACTTCGAAAACATGCTCCGGTACATCGTAATGACGAAGGACAGAGGGTGAAGTCAAAAGAATACGTGCAACGTCTAGTGACACATTCCCATTCCCAATCAAAGTGACATGCGACATCTTGTCAAGTGCGGGGGGTGGCGGTTGAGATGGGTGCCGTGTGTACCAGTGGACCAGGGAAAGAGCAGGTATACAATAGAGAGACGGGGGGATTGCAGGGTGCAGTGTAGGAAGGGTACATCCAGTTGCGAACAATAAGTGAGAGTAGTTCTTGAGTAGGGAAGGAAGTGGTAAAGGAAGCGCGTGAGGAATAGAGTGGAGGGCCGTGTTCCCAACATTTACATTTCCAAAGAAACGGAAACGCGGGTCAGTTGCAGTCGCATCGAATTTGTTCGTGCAATTCTGAAGGTGTCCTAATTGCTGCTTACTTGACATGAAGATATTCACGCTCACCTTAACCTCTGGATGATCAGGTGCTACCCCGTAGCGGACGAGACCATGAGGTGCCCAAAGTCTATCGTACATATGCACCCTCAGTGGTGGAGATATTGCATCCCCTAGTGGAAGGAGAGATAGCAGGCGCGAGGCCACATAAAATGCGGAGGGCCCTCCACCAATTATAGCCAGCTTAACGGGAGGTGGCATGCTATTCTTCACAACTGGAAAGTCCAGCTACAGCGACGATTAGAAGAAATAAGAAACTTGGGAACCAACTGTCGAGCCTGGAAATTTTGGTGACGGTAAGCCTAAAGTGACGCACTAAGTGTAAGCAACGGCCCGGCCCAACGCGCTGAATTGTTGGTGGAACGCGTCAAATTCCCTGTCGCGACTCTTCGCATCATACTGGTTCATGCAGGCAACACTCAATGTTGTCGCCCTCAAACGTTTGATCCAACCATAATATTGCATTCATACTAACTCACTGAGTTTCAGCGTTAATTAGGGCACTAACATGCCTCTCAAGATATGGCGACGATCTTGTCATATATGCGAATTCGGAGTACCTGTCTTTCAGCGCGACTAATTCATCGCTCTCTGCATACTGTCGATTCAAGTACGGGCGCAGGTTCTTTTCCAGATATAAATTTAGAGATGGCACTATGGGAGACGGTGTTGAGGATGTCAAGGGGCAGTTGCTGGCTAAGGTGTGCCTGCTCTGTTACCTTCGTGTGTGTAGTGAATCGTGATATAAACTTTTTGGTACCCTAGACTTTACTTTCCATTCTTAAACATAAAACAATTGAGAAGACGGTGGACCGCTGCGAATTTACAATCGTGGAAGCAACAGATCTGTACGAGCAGGATGAACCAGACGAGGACCAGGACACATTAGAGAGTAGATTGATCATTCGACTGCACTGCAAACATGGTAGGCATGGAGCCTTATCTACCTGCGCAGTTCTATAGGTTTGTTCATAGGCATCATAAAAACCCATCGACTGCCTCTCTTGATCCCCACGTCATTGCTTTCACCAGGGGTTCCAGACTCTGAGGATGAATCCCGGTTTACAATTGGACCACGCGCAATAAAGGACATCACTGAACATTTCCCGAATGCTAGAGGAGCAAAGAGCGATCCTCAACTTGTATGGACTTTTGGAGACACGGAGGTTGAGGTCAAGAGTCTTGAGTCTTCTATCGACACTAGAGGTGGGCAAGCCTGAGACAGATGGTGGATTGCTGATATATATCCTCCGAACCAGGTAAAGCTCAACTTTCAACAGAATTGACCATCAGCGCAGATGAGTTTGACGTCTATGAGGTTTATGCATCCCCAACCACCATCGGTTTCCACCTGCGAGAGTTTAATGTTTGTCATCCACTGGCGGAGTTCCCTTGTACAGTCTCTCACTTCTTCCGTCTGATAGGCTACAATTGCTTTCGCGGATTCCATGGGTCTCTGCCTAGATTTACGTTTCACAGATCCTTCGGCCCCTCTCTTCATCGACGTCGAAGGCGATGAGTCAGAGTGTCTTTTTGTCATATCTACCTCACAGATCAATGGTTCAGGTGCAACCGCCCCCTCAAGCTCTGCTCAGCTTCATGCCCGTAAGCGTCCTTTACCGAATGATGAAAGTGAGGGCAGCGTAAAACAGCGAAGTCAAACACCACGTATCAAGAAGCCGATGAAAGCCGTGCAGCGTATGGATGCCCATACACCTTCTACTTCCAAAGCACAAAGCGATACACGATCAATGCCACCACCATCATATGTCCCACAGCAGACGCCTGGCTCTTCACGAAATCAGAATTCACCTGTTCCCGCGCCGTCAATGAATGGCCCGCATCTACCGTCCTGGAAGTCAAATCCTGTTTCAGGCGGAGTCGATGTGGAACCCGAGCCTCTTTTCTACACAGAATCCTCTCAGTTATTGTCGGATAGACAAAGCCCTGAAGTGGGGCGAGCTACAGCAAGGGATCGAACTCCATTATTCTACCCCCTTTCACAACTCTCTCAAGCGGACGAGGCGGTGATACGGGCGTCTGGCTTGGGTATCGAGAACATGGACAAGGCTGAGCTAGAGGCGATGCTCGAAGGAGAAGGCGAAGAAGTTATGTTTGATTTTGCAGGGTCTCCGAATCTTACCAAAGTCGAAGATGAAGATTCGGCCATGTTCTCTGCTGATGATCCAGAAAGCTTTGAACTTGTTGAAGATACTAGCACTGAATTTGGGCCGACGCAAGACGAGGCCGGAAGCAGGAAGAAGGTCGGTTTTGCATTGCTATTGGGGTTGTGTGCTAATCCATTAATATCTACCACAGGCATTTCAGCCTCTGTTCGAAGATTGAGATCGAGTTTGAGGAGGGAGCACGTGACCGTGCTCATTTGTAGATTTTGTTTATGGTAGATGTACGCGTCTTTTCAATAGAACATCACCACGATGGGAGGACAGAGGCGCCAATCTCAAGTCTTTGTCGAGATCCCGTCTCCAGCTACTACCAGCTACTACCAACCACACGTGTCATCCAGCCGCAAAGAAAACGCGTTGCGAGCATTCGTGTCTCAAAACACCATCATGTCAACGAACACGTCGTCCAAACGCAAGCAGGACGAGACACACGACCAGCCATCTAAAAAGGCAAAGGTTGAAATCACCAGCGTCAAGCCAAATACAACGCGTCGCCCCCTCGCGAACGCCACTCCTGACTTCCCAAATGGCTTTGTTTACTGTCACCAGTGTAACAAAAAGCGCGACGCAGCCATCACAGTCCATTGCACATTCCAAGATGCAAAATCTAATCGACGTTGCGTTGCTAAGTACTGCGCCCCCTGTCTCAAGAACCGCTATGGGATCGCTCTTCAGGACGTCTTGTCCACCAGTACAGTACCGCCAGACCAGAAAAAGCGGCATGTATCAGGCGAGGGGTACTTTTTCAAGTATGTCGTTACTCCACAGCTCGTATATGCACCTGACAAATGATTATATGCGCGTTTTTCTCTCTCTTTGTTCAGGTGCCCTCGGTGTGAGGAGACATGTAATTGTGTTCACTGCAGAAAGGCGAAAGGCCTTGCTCCCACAGGGTGCGTTCCACGCGTCACATTACGATACCACTAAAACCAATTAAATTAGGAATCTCACACTCACAGCGCGCAACTCAGGTCTCCTGTCCGCCGCAGATGTCCTCTTGCATGATCCAACCGCCGCCGTACGTGCTCCATTCAGTACTACAACTCCTAATGCTGAACAGAACACCCAGGGCCCCATGGCAGGTAAAGCCGTCACGGGGAAGAAGTCAAGAGCGCGCAAACCTGCACCACAGCCTACTTCCATCGCAGCCGATAAATCTAAATCCAGACTCACCAAGAAAACCCCGCATATACCCACTCACGCACCCCCTCCGACTCCAAAACCGCTTCCCAAAGCTCTCTGGACACCAATTCGCACACATCTCTCACTACATGGTGCGGAAGCTCGCATCCACATCCGTGAATTCGCACTACGATTTCTCCCTCTGTCACGCGTGCATTTTGATGAGCTCGAGATTATCTCGCGCTCTCATCGAGGTTTCAACGAGGATGATGACGAGGATGGAGATTTAGAATCATGGGTTTCGGAGGGATGCTTGAAATCCCTACTGATTGCATTGTTAGGCATGATAGAAGTAGACGCTAAGGTGTGTTTCAGTCTTCTCTCTACCCTCTGTTCCACTCATGCTCTGACCCCCGGCAGACCCTCTCCACAACAACCAGCGCGCTCCATCACCACTGGTTCCTCCCCAAGATTGTCGAGACCCTGCGCACCTTCAGCACACTCTCCTCGCTCCCTCTTCCGCCTCCTGCGCCCGCTCCAGAGCACCTCCTTCAGTCCATGCCGATAATTAGAACGCGTTCTTCTCGCACTTCATCTCACCCGCAGACTGCCAACCAAACGAGCAAAGAGACAGATTGGCCCGAAGTAGTCCGCACCTCGCAGCTTATACCTCTAATCATTGCCCTTGTGGACCAGGCAGTGCAAGGTCAGGCAGTTAGGGATGCATTGGAAGAGGGCGTAAAGGAGGCAAAGGAACTGACAAAGGAAAGTGTAGAGACGAAGAAAGCTTTGGAGCGAACTGAGAAAGACAAAAAAGAGAGGGAGAAAGCAGAAAAGGAACAGATAAGCAAGGTCAAAAAAGGCAAAGGCAATAAGGTAAAAGGGAAAGGCAGTGCACATGCCAAGGAGAAGGATGCGACAGCCGTAGTGGGCGAGCCAATGCACACGTTGACGCCCAAAACGGCACTGACCATTGCCTTATCGTCTTACGCCCAGCGCATCGCACCACTAGGTCGGGACACAGAAGGAAGGGTATATTGGGCTCTGACGCCAGGACGAGGAGAGAGGGATGCTTCATGCGAGTACCTTACCTCCAATGTTGAAGTCGAGCAACAGTACGAAGGGGCCAAGAGCAAGACAACCAAGACGAAATCTGCATGGACTCCTCCCTCCCTTACAGAGCGCGCCTCGCACAAACGATGGAGCTGGTTCGTCGCGGTGTGGGGTGTGCGACCCTGTGTTGAAGAGAGACGAGATCCGCCAAAGGATGAGGATAATTCAGAAGATGATTCTTCTGAGTCGGAGTCCGGACATGATTCCGACGCGGATGAGGACGAGGACCAAGATAATAAGATTAAGCCAGAACGTCCTGGATGGTACGCCTTCTCCGATCCTGCAGAAATCTTCAAGCTTGCGGAGTGGCTAGACCGGAAGGCTGGACTTGAGTCGCGTTTCACTTCTTCTGGGAAGTCAGAGTCGCGACCTGTATTGACCTTACCCTCTCGTGCGGCATCTGCATCGACGTCCCGTGCGGTCTCAACCTCGAACACCCGGACGTCAACGTCCACCTCTCGTGCAGCTTCATCCTCACATAAATTCAAAGCCACACACACTTCCTCAAAGCTTTCCATCTCTCCATTAACCGATGTCGAAGTTATCTCGTCGTCTGAGGTCGAGGACTCTGAAGAAGAGTCAGATTCTGACGCCAACGAGCTCAGGGCCATTGATGAAGATCAGAACATCGAGAACGATAACAAGGCTGTGGATTCGCCCTTGGAAGTGGATGACACGCCCCGCACACCTCAACTTCGGTCACTCGTCCGTGAACTCCGAGCATATGCGGAGCTGTTGAAGAAGCGAGCTTAGGTCGAGACGTAGGCGCATGCCGAAATAGTTTTCCTTGTTGGACTTTGCATACGTACTTCAATTGGTGTGGTGCGCATTCTCTTTTCCTTTCCTTCCCGCCAATCGACTTTCTCATATACATCGCTTCACCTCTCTCCATTACATACCAATATGTTTCGTTTTATTTTCGTCGCAGTTACTTGACGTCTTACTCCTACTACCGCTTACAACTAATAGTCTACATACCAGTGATACTCAACCATTTGTTCTACACATCGGATTTCTGCTCTTCGTTTTCAATCCCTTTCCACCGCCGTCGTAACTTGACATTGAATTGCATGGACCGCTAGCTCTACTAACATCTACATGTGGGACCTGGGTTGACTATGTATATATACATCATTCATGTCAGATTCTAAAACTTGCACGGAGTTCGCCAATGTGAGTTTAGAAAATCTCCTGCAAATTCGCGTCATATCCATTTATTGATCTGTAATATATCAATAGTCGGTATACCATGCGTGAACCAGTTCTATTGCTTTTGCATGCATAGAAAGTGAAATAAATTCACTCTGAAGTGTATCAAATGCCCCGATACAAAGGAGACTTCGAACGCTACGATAATAATAGCTAAGCTTTCCAATGGATGTTCCTACAGAAGAGGATCGACAATCTATGCAGTAATCAGCATAGCAGAATCATTTCCGGACGAGCCGCATGCTCAAAGGGAGCTGAGGTGTTTCACCGTCTCCTGCGGGCGGTTTAACTACTGGTGCATAGAAACCAGTCATCCTCCAATGGATTTCCTTCACGATTCCGTTTTCGTCCGGTTCTGAAGGAAGGGTTAAATGGATATCTGGCAGAAGAGTCGCCAATACGTCCTCTGGGAAACAAAGTTCGTTATCGTGAAGATTGACCAGGTTAAATTTATTACTTATTTCCATTTCGGCGAATTTGAAGCCTCTGACGTGCGCGTATAGTTAGAACAGCATTAGGTTCAGAAGAACTGACATCGTACATGCAAGAACGACCGCCTGCGAGGAAGGTCATCCTGAAGGACGTTTAGTTGAACATACATGACATAGCTGTTACTCGTGACGCACATGGAGGAATAAACACCTGTATACCTCACACCGTCCTTGACCCCAGGTGTCTCCCCTGAAAGAATTTTCATGAGAAACTGGACCACTTGTGGCATGCAGGAAATCTAACCTTGAGAAGAGTTGAGCCACCGTTCAGGTTTCCAATCCGATGCATCTTCGCCCCAGACAGCTTGGTTATGATTCGCAGCAAGGATGGACATGACAAGTCTCTGGTTTTTGGCGACAGGTACTGCATTGATCTCTTCGCCAGACGCAGACCGAACTGGGAATTGCAACGGCAATGAAGTTGCTTCTGTATTTCTTTCGAGGAGTTAGCAGAAACAGACTTTCTCCTCAACCAACCGACTGACCTTCGAGTGAGAACAGGAAGCGATGGATAGAGCCTTAACGTCTCTCGAACAACCGCGTCTAATACAGGAAGACTCATCAATACATCGTATGACAGTCTAATGGACCCGCTGTTATCATTGGTGTGCGAATGGACGTCAGAGGATTGATATGCAGTCATGGCATCACCGATCTCTGCTCTCAGCCGTTCCTGGATATGAGGGTGCTTGGCGAGCATGTACAATACACGGCCTACTGCTGCCGTCGTGGTCTCGAGACCAGCAAAGATCATAACACTGTTTGATCGAAATTAAATTTCACCGTAATGAAGTAACCAGCACTGACTTCATCTGCCCTAAAAGTTCGGCATCACTTAGTCTATCTGCCTCGGAAGATGAGGCGTTTGACTTGACTGCATGAGACCCACGTAAGGAGAGATTGTACGAGCTATTAATTACGCACGCATGATAGACATGATATCTTTCCCCCGTGTTTCCCAAGAGGACTGCGGCGGAGTAGGGAACGGTCGGTCCAGTGCTGCCTTTTTCTCCTCGAAGATGGTTCTGCTGGCTGAGTCCATGACTTCGACTATGCGGCGGAGTTCTCTAAGATTCTTCATAGTTTGAGTGGGCAACCAATTCATCGTGATCCAGTCTACTATCTTTTTGCGCCAGTAAAGAGAGAGGTTGCGCATAACTATCGGGACGAAGGGTCGAAAGAGGATGGTTTTACTTATGAATGGACTGCGGAACAAAGCCTATCAATGCATGCTTTCACTGGCGGACCAACATACGCACCCTAGCATTCGTAGCGCCTCTATGTATTCATTGTTATTTCCTGTGCCTATTGCATTTGAATGATAGCCTAGTATGCCCTCACAAATACAATCAAGAGCACTGCGGGAGAGCCAAGGTAAAACGTCGAATTCTACCGAAGCTGTGCACACGGTGAAGTTATGAAATAGGGCGTGAATAGACATGCTCACTATGATCAGAAAGGTTTGCCACAAGTACGGATTTTAGCTGGTTGGAAATAGTTTGAATGATGGGCAGGAGCTCTCGCATATTGGACGTTGAGAACACCGGATTGAGCATTTTGCGCTGTTTTCGGTGTTGCTCCCCTGTGCAGCAATGAAAACACACCCACAATAATTATAAACTGGTTTCACCTAGCGTAGAAATAAGGCCTTCGCCGAAGATGAGTTGGTTGCAACTCGAGGAGGGTTAATGAAGAATGGTAGCAACGCTTTGACGCTCACAATAAAAAACCATCATTCTCCTCAAAGATATGTTGCTCCTTGACAAGGATATAATGGAGTGCACGCGGGTCAGATACGTAGAGCCATTTTTCCTGGAGGCCACACATCATAATCACGCGTTATATTGGCAGGGGTAAATCATTTCACGCACTCCGAACAAGGCATGAATTTTAACAAGTCCACCATAATCGGCGGCAACCTTTAGGCAGCGTTCGAAACCATCCACGAACATTGATTCCAAGTTACCTATATTCATGAATATGAGCATCTTTAGAACTTTAACTCCCTCGGAGAACAGTAAACCTTTGAACCAGTGGTCTTTTTCTGGGCCTGCAACATTTAAAGCATTTGCCTTTCTGGAGGCCCCCCTCTGGATGAGCTTCCATACTGCAAGGGTAAGGACACCGCATGCAATAATTTGAAGGAGGAACATGCGCGCAAGCACTGCCGTCGTATTGCAGTAATCTAGTCAAGGGTGCCGAAGTACGCGGACTCGGAGCTTGAACCAATACTCTCTTCGCGTCCACTCTCAGACCCTGACCGCAAGCGTCAATCATGAACGCACTGACGTTTCTCATCGACATACTTAACAAGAAGAGACTAAAAATACTTTTGACAGACAACTCACTACTCACAAGGACCGGACTATAGACCAATCAGTGGAATTTGGCGCCTGCGTCAGTGTTCAACGTTCAACTCGCAATTGTATGACTCCTCGCTACTAGCATTTACCCAAAACCACAATGTTCAGCTGCGAAATTGTTAAGATGAAGAGTCGAATGAAAGAAAAAAGGGCATTGTCAGACGCCGAGCGTCCCCGCGTCTATTGCAAATCCCCAGCAGACACGGTATTTCTCCAAACGTGAAAACGGCGATAGCACTTGTCGCCATCAAGTTTAACAATGTAGGCATCATTCTTCCAATAGTTTTCGAGAGACACTGATAAATTGATAAGACTAGCATTCTGCTGATTGAAACCATATGATGTGGCGCTAGTCGCGAGGTAAGGGATTCGATATGTCCCTCTCTGCATTCGCGGCGGTGGAACATAACGATAATACTTGGGTATTGAATTCATGCTAGGTTTATTTGACGAACTCAAGAGTTACAAAAACCGATAGACTCTGTGGTGTTGCGGAAGGAAGAGTGCCTGCTTGCATACACAGATACATGCCGCGCATACATGTGAAATAAAGATTGAACTCAATGAGGCCGAAATTTGGCGTTCATGTGCCACGTATCATGGAGACACTATGTAGAGAGCCACGATGATTGTGCACTGGAGAAGTAAACAAGTCGGTCATGCCCGTTATTCTGCGAGTACTTTGAGTGCTATAAGTGAACATTACCTGCGGGAACGCCTAGGGAGGAGGGATGTGTCCCATGAGTTTCAAGAGTAGGCCATCATCCTCGATGGGGCGCACAACACAACGTGACAACCTATCTGCAAGGCATACCGCCAAGACATGTTTGCACTGCCGGCAGCGTCGTTACCAGGTCACTGCCGTTGAGATGTAAGTTCGCACCATGAGATGGCTCTCGGATATTAACACCGCGTATGCGAACGAGGGGCAGGTGCAATAACTAGACATAGCCGTGGATGCAGCATCGAGGTGCGGGAACACAGCATATGTTGATGTGGTACCGAGAACTTCGTAGTGATGCTGACCCCAAGAGGTGCTGTATTTAACAACTTGTGGAATTCTATCTGCACAGATCGATGATGTCTCATTGAAAACTACTCACCACCGTCGCGATCTATAAGGTCCAAAGCAGCTATAATCGTCGTATCGGGGAGGACAGCACGGAGCATTTCAACTCCTTCTTCGACTACAAGAAATGTTTATGAGCATATTGTAGGAGGAGAGGGGCCATACAGTTCTCTTCGTCCGAGTCGAACATTTGTATGCTCGCCTGCAGAACATGCCTAAGGTGTAGTTGACTTTGAGCTGCTTCAATGGGCATTATTGAATCTTGACCGGAGCAGTTAGGACGTGCCACCACAGTCTCCCCGTAGACGAAGGAAGACAGTTCGTTCTCGACTAATTGACAGTTTTGCACGTGATAGTGTGACCAAAAAGGAAATCGGTACTTGGACGCGTTCTGAGACAATTCTGAGATTGATAGTACTAGTAGTAAGTACTGACCTCGGGGGGTACGAGCGAACGGCAAACGTGGCATAGCACCTCTTGTTCTCGTGCCGCGACTACCGTTCGTCGCGTATACAACGCCGCGTCATCGTGCTCGTTTTGTCTTTTCTACTCCCCAACTCACTACCACTTCACCTGCATTTGCAACTTT
>PVYJ01004184.1:13490-25570 GCA_002995095.1 Rhizopogon sp. AM-2018a | reverse complement strand
CCCTTCGTCCGTGATATACCTATGTCAGGATTGAAAGTACTAGACGAATCGGAACCGGAGAGAATAATGAGCAAGAGTACACCCTTGGGAGATATCTGATTAACTCATGGCTTAAATTTCAGTCAAACGAACTCACATTCGACAACACCCAGGCCAACAGAACCTACGAAACCTGTTAGCATCCTGTTCAACCCATAAATCAACGAGGATAACGTACATTGGTTCTAACATTGGCATAGTAATCCACAGCTGCCATTTGCCGCTCTCGCTCTGTAATTTCCCTACCCTTTTCTTTGTTTGCAGGCTTCCGGTGCTTCAGGTTATCGATCGACTCCTCGTATACACCGTTCACGTCAGCAGCTTCTGCAAGCATGGCAATATCGACTTGAGAGTGAGAGTCTTGCACTGCGGCGCCGAGGTCTGCGTCTGGAACTGCGTCTTGTTTCGTGCCCCATGATATCTATGGCGCAAGTCAGCGATGTCCCCTGTGCTAGCAAGTCCCTCAACGCACATCATCGAGGTTCGAGAACGCATATCTTGCAACGTATTAGCACTTATCGCTTATAATGAAGCCAACAAAGAGACGAGACACACATGCTCAAGATGTTCATGTATGTCGGACTAAGTAGAATGTATTGAATGAAGCTTGTCAACATGTGCCATGGGTCGAACGCCAGGAAGCTGCTAAGCATATAAACTTCGCAGATCGAGGTGAGTGATAGGCAAGGGATAACATAGGAAATAACACTAACCACCATAAGTTATCGCGACGCTCAGAAGGACCACGCCTCCGCCGGCCTGAGTATATGCTGCTACACCACATAGAACAGAAGCAATGATGAGGTATACCATCAGGACTGCGAGGAACAACGAAGCTAGAAGGTATTTGCGATGAGCCCTGTCTAGACGTCAACATCAACAAAGCCTGAATGTCGAAGGAACATCTACGCTTTAGGCTTGTTCCCCATGGACAGGAGGAAGCAGGCGATGATAATCGAAGCCAAGAAATACTGAATTATGGCATTGAAGTACTTGATAGAGGGTACGCCAAAGGACTTGTCTTCTAGCGACGAACTCAGGATGACCTGTGAAAATCACTCAGGCTCTTCACTGATCAATGATATCCTTGAAACTAACGAAAAACAGGTAAAAGTTGCCCTGAAACTTTTCAGTCACTGATTCATCCAGGGAACTGTGAAAACTCACAATCCCAAACCATGAAAATATCATGTTAATGATATTATAAACAGTCTCGATCATGAGTGCTACCTTTCGACTGAAACTGTGACCAGACCGCATGATCTGCCCTACGTGTGCCACAGCATACACCGCTGCAAAAAATGAACCGTTCAGCCATCGCCGGCGCTGGCTGATGAACTCCGGTAATGCGTCTGGCACATCGGTTTCACCGACGGCGCCCTTAACATACTTCAACACCCTGCCGAAACGAATTAGTTATGAGTGCAAAACCGTGGCAGATCAAGTGTTACCAATTTGAATTAGCTTTTGCTATGAGCTCAAAGCACAGAATACGCTGGGGGTCGAAACAGTCTTAGCACACGTAACTTATCATCTGGAAGCAGGGAGGCATGCATACATCTTCTGCAAGGTCTGCGCTCGTATATCAGAGAAGCCGCAAAGTAGTTAAAGCGGAGACGTACACATGTTTGATGTGAATATGTCGGTGTCATGACCGTGAAGAACTTCGCCTTTGAAATAAGAAGCTAAAGGACCTGTTCCGTCCTTGTTATTTGCCAAAGCGATGTACCTATGAAAATCTATATGATTGACGCCTCTGACGACCGGTAATTCCAATATACCTGTAAGCAGAGAAAGCGCCCGGCTGTCGATCTTAGTGATACTAGTTGACAATGGGAGACTCAACACAGCAACATACCAAAACACTAATGTAACCGAACACACTTTCGGTTGGCTTATCCAAAATGTTGCTCAGCTTATACTCGAAGTTCTGAGCAGCGACTGGGAAGACACTAGTTGTCAAGGAGCATCATTGTCAAAGGAAACAGATGCAAACCTAGCGGATTCAGCAGGTATTGCCAATTCTTGCCCTTGTATACTGCGATCTCACCACACGCGCCGCCGACGTTTGAGTTGACGTCGAATGTTTTCCACAGACGATATATGCTATTATTGCCTGGGCGTGTTCCAACATCAAGCAACACGCAGATGTTAGGCTGGTGACGCAGTGAGTTTTTGCACTTGTCCAGTATACTCATCGCCTACCTGCAACATCGGGCCAAAAGCGTTGAAGAACCATCGATGACTGTTGATTTTTTTCTGGTTCTTCTCCTTCATGCAAAATATTATCTGCGTTGGCACGATGCCCTTATCTGGATACTTGAAGTGCAGATTCGGGTCCAATGCAAAGGAAGTCGTGTACTCGAAGAGATGCGCGGTGACCTCCTTGTCATTAACTTTGTTCTTCATGTGATCTCCAGGCTGATAGACACCTAGGAGCGTCAAGCAGTCAAGTACGCGTGCGTGAACCTTCTTGCGGCCATCCGCTACGATACACACGACAACCTGGAGGGCATTATAGGAGACCAGCATGGGACAGTAGAATACCCACTTTTTTCCAGGCGTCAGGTCCCCATGTTTGAGAATTCTTGCGCGAGCAAAGGTGCGTTATATTGCGCATTACGCCATACAAGGTCCTGCAAAAGAGTACCTCGTCTTCCTGTAGTAACAAGTTTAAAAGCAGATATTTAAACTATCCTTGGACTCACATTGTACATAGTGATAACAATAAATAACTCGGTTGTGCGTCCATTCTCATTTTGTCGTAGAAAGAATTTCTCTTTCTCAAAGTCGTCAGGGTCACAGGTAACTGCTGTATACCGCGTCTTGGTCATCTCTGCCTCTCCCCTGTAAGGGAGAACGAGCTTTGGAGGCACGTTAAGGTCTACGACGAGGTTCCCGTTTGTGAGCTGCACCCGTTTCTTCTTCAGCCTTCTACGAACGCGTCCGACAGGTGCAGGCCCAAAGTGACGGGTCTCAACAGGTGTGTCGGGTTCTGAATACCCAACTGAAGCGCCAGGTGTCTTCTCACCGTGATCATAGTACTCTTCGGAGCCGGGAGCATCAGCATACTGTGAGATATCATATTCGTCTTTGTATGCAGTCTTCTCGTCCTCATAGGGATTATACTCGCCAGGTTGTGAGTATCCCGTGTAATGAGTAACGTTATTGGTGTCGAGTTTATAGTCTTCATCCAAAAACGGAGTGGGCGATCGTGATCTTGGGGGACGATAGGAGGATCGAGTGAAATTGCCCGATGCATATGCCTCTGTGTCACGCTGGAAATGATCCACGGAGTTGTCGAATGCAGGGGATGATCCTTTGTCATAATGTGAGTAGACAGTGGGGGTGGAACTGAAAGGAGCAGCGACGAGGTGTTCGTGTGATGCGTTCGATGGTGGTTGAGGGAGTACTCGAGTTGGAGAATGCTGGGCCGGCGGGGTTTGCTGATAAGGGTGTAGGGGAGTATTGTGATCTGAGAAAGGGTCGTGACCGTGTGAGGACGTGGGTTCAGTAGCTGTGTACTCTTCAAGATCCAGTGTTTCTCCGGTCATTATGGTTGGAAGTAACTGCCCCGGTTGATACCTCTCTGGAGGAGGGCGAGAATCGGCGGGCAGAGGACCCTTTGTTGCAGTGCTATGCGAGAAGTATGCTTCACTGATTTCGGTCATGAGCAGAACGTAAGCCGCGTCCAACTGGCATGACATTACCTGTTTGCAGATTCGTACGAACTAACTGAACGACGATTGAGGGTTTCATCTACTGCGCGACTGGTGTATGTATACAATGCATCTGTACTATACCCACCCGTCAGGCTGTCAGTGCACAAAGTTTTGTTATTGCGGAAGCTACTCACGAGTTGTTTAGACCGATGAATGGTTGCTGAGATTCTGCATCCTCATTGACATCGTCTGATTCAGATACGCTTGGTACCGGTTTCCTAGAAGCTGCGCGTTTCATCCTGGCCGCTGGCGTCGTACACAAATGTTTGAGCTGACCGATCAAAATGCGTAAGGAGGAGGTTCGTGTCGCGTCTTGGCCACGTGACCACAAACAACTTAAATTATTCAACTTAAATTTTACATAAACTCGGACGCGCATGACGCATGAGCCTAACGTCAACCTTTGCCTTACTCTTTCAAGTTTCGAGTCCGTGACAAGTTTCGACGAAGGCCCAACAACTCACTCCCACCGCCAGCCTCACAAATACCAGCCATACCAGTCTCACAGCCGCTATCCCCACAACCAGCCAACCTACAGTTCCAGATGTTCATACCTCAAGCCTCCTATAGTTCCCCAACGTACAACTTTGTTATTGAAGAGCTCCTTGTCACCACAAGGCGTCTTCTCCTGCGAAACAGGGATACCTTTCGTCACCTCTGACTGTCAATCCAACACCTTTATTCAGTCTAATCCTCAGAGCCATTGAGAGTGACTCACTCTAGGGATGTTCATGTTGGAAAGTATTAGCGTGTATGTGTATTTTCCATACTACTCAACCGACAAGTTCATTCATTATAGTGAACACACCTGATCTGTAAACTCTTCAACATGATCACACCGACATCTGTCTCCCGCGTTGTTCTTTTTTTCTGGATCACTCCCTCTGGATTCCTGCCGAACCAGTGTTCTTGTCATACTTCGCTTCTACACTCATATTTGTTTAATGTTTTGTGAATCGACGGCGTCTTTGCTGCGCAATACATCCCTCTACTTTGTTCGACATGTTCAATGACGACATACATGAGATACTCATGCTGCCAAGATGCCGCCGTGGGCAGCGACACCAGCGATCCAAGCTGTAGGGCAAACCTACTCATCATCATAGCATATGAATGCGGCGTAAATAACACGTAAATGTCTATCTTCCTTCCCGACCAACATCACGGTTGAGCTTTTACGGGGTTTTTTTATGTATAATGTGCTCGTAGGCAGAATTCATAAGGTAGACCTCATGCGAATCCATCCAATGTCACGTGATGGTGACTTGCTGTGACTTGCTTACAAACAAGTCAAGGCAGGGTTGCCGAATTGAACTTCCGAACAAATGACTTGAAGCAGTCGGTCAAGCACATGGCAGGATGAGTATGATTATGTATCTACAACTGCAGTGAATATACCATGTTGTCTTGCCCTTTTTGATTCCCGTGCAACTGCGAGATTGTTGATCTTTGCTTCGTGATGACAGCGCTTTCGCCTCGTTGATGAATAAGTTTCGACTGGTGTATACGGCACCAGCGGCACCCAGCGCTGGATTTCTATCGGACTTTGAGCCTTTTTCCACTCATAGTTGAGCCTACAGAAACTTTCAAAATGCAAAATTTATTCACCATTTCCACGTAGTACTGATTGACTCAATAGATAAATTAAACACCAGACTTTCCTTTATGTTCTATAGATTACATTTATGTTTCCTGCACCTATTGGATCCATTTTGAACTTCTCAACTTCATCACGCAAATGTAACGCTTTGGCACGTGACATTGGATGGATTCGCATGAGGTCTACCTTATAAGACTGAGACGCAGATCCGCAAATTACTGAACAGTTCTTTGATGTATCGGGCACAACTCACATGATGTTTGAAGTCGTTGCGTTAAGGGTAACACGCGCTTGTAGTCTTGCTTCACACAATATGAATTTCGGAATGGATTTCTCATCGGAAATCAATCAGACCTAGAATATATACTCCCATCTCTGGTCACTTCGTCCCCAAGCGTCCGTATTCTTCCCGTCCGTAACAAAATGATACGAATTTGCCTCATGGTCATCCGTGGATTTGGAGCTTCGACGTCAACAGGAATATGATCAAAGTCAACTTGAAAGCCTAGCAGACGGGGCTTGCGTTTCTTGTGCCCCGGTTGCTGAGGTCCAGATGATGCTTCCTGAGATTGGCTTATATTTGTCGATACCCCAGGCAGAGATACTTGCTTGATGCTCGAGCTCTCCTTGCGCAGGTCGCTAGCAATAATGGATTCCATGGCATGATTCCCCTTTTCGTTCCGGACAGAAGAGGATGTTGATTTTTCATCTCCATTCGCGGGTTGTATAGGATGGGGTTCTATCGTTTTCTCTTGCAAAAATTTCCTGCGCTTCTGAGAAGCAAATGGTGATGACGGACTGGGCGACAACCGTTTTCTTTTGTGAGTTTTGTAAGGCTTCTCATTCAACTCTGCACCTCTGCTTTTGCCCTTCTGAGCACTCATGAAGCTAGGTTGCTTCCAAGCTTCTGCATCGTGTAGCAAGCCTCTGCTCGTTGAAGCGATTGGTTCAGCTGGACGTGGGGAAGTTGCTCGAGATATAACATGGGGAATGAGTCGAGACTGAGATGCCGAAGGACAAGAAGAATCAGAGAACAGGGAGTGCAAGGGTGAGTGCAAGGGTACCGGCGAAGGGGCCGTTATGGCCTTAGATTCATTCGATGGCTCCTCAGGGACTTGTGAGGATACTCCTCGCAAAACAGCAACGTCAGCACCATCGACCGCGTGAACATCTGTCTCTGCAACTCCAATAACTGATGCTTCTATAGCTTGCTGCGCATCTGGACTGGTACAGGGTGGCTCATAAACGTTATGACCGAGTCCCTCGCGGGCGGCTGGGGCCGTGGTGCCCGGGGAAGAAGCCCGGTCACCTGAAAGTATCTTGAAAGCTCTCCGACCTTGGTTGACTGCAGCTGGTGTTGACGTCTCCCCTGGCTTGAATTCCTGCGTCAGCTGAGATGGAAATGCGGGTCGGTGTGATTCAGATTGAGAAAGTAGCTGTGATCGAGGTTGTGATTGAGAGTGATTTTGGGATTGAGATTGAGTGCCCGAAGTATCAGAGTTAAGGACAAGAATCTGAGTTGGACCCGAGCGATTGGTAGGTGATGGTGGCAAACCCGGGTGAGGAATCCTTCGCATCATGGTTCTGCGAATGTGCATGGCGGACGAAGAAGATGGCGCAGGTACGGAGGAGGAATCATAAGGGGTTGGGGTTGATCGAATTTTGGAAGTAGAGGGTCGCCTGACTCTCTGCGCGGGTGTGGGTGGGAGAGGCGATGTAACAGGGGGCGTGAATAGTTCGGAAAGGCCAAGGTTTTCGTCCACCAAGGGCTCTGTGTTCTCGTGGTCTTTGGGTTGGATGCACGGTAACACTCCTGCAGGGCTTCCGCGCACAGACGGAGACCACTCTGAAATTCTGGGTGTAGTCTGCTCATTTATGTCTTGTTCAGGCGTGAGCCTACGCGGCGGAGTACAGGGTTGTGACTTTGGGACTTGTATTTCGGTAAGGTCGAGGTCAATAATCCGTTCGGAATCAGTTTGTTCACAAAGTATGACTTACCGGCGTTCATAGCACCCAGAGTCAGGCTCTCTTGCACAGGCAACTGGCCCAATTGAGGTTGCTCTACAAGTAAATGAAGCACACGCGAAACACATCAAGCTGTGCACGTACCATCTTGCACCTTGTCGTCAACGCAAGGCTCTGTGTATGTCAAACGCCCAAGCTTTACATGCTGAGGAACGCAGTTCAATTGTATGAATTTTCCTGCAATAGCACCCACTCACAATCCAGCGCTTGCGAAATTCCCTCATGGGATCAACAATTCGTACAGGAGGTTCCAAGATGATATGGCGTGAACCATGCTCTGGTTGTCGAACCTGAGGCTTGGGAGGTTCTTCCGGATGATCGGTAACTGGACGAGTTTCGTGGATGGGTGGTGGCGAGTTTACAATGTCTCTTCTATCTTGTTTCCTACATTTTAAGATATCCCTGTCACATTTCAACGGGTGCTCAGGCAAAGGGATCAAATAGATACTCACCCACCATCGCCACCTCGTCGAAGTCCACGGACCCATCCTTTCACTTTAGTATTTAGCTCGACGTCTTGCGGGGAACCGCATACCCCCAAGGCAGGGCCAATATATTTCACAAAACCAGCTTCTAAAGCTATGTGAGGTTCCTCGGTGAATTTTGGACGATTGTTCCCAACTGGAATTTGTACGAAAATGGGGCGAAGTTGTCCTATGCAAAAGATGGCATTCTTTGCTTCTGTAAGCCTGCGACCGTGTAACTCCCTGCAAGAATAAGTCAACCAGAGCATTGTGAAAGGCAAAGTATGAGCATCACTTCATGTATTGTGACACAGCAGCTTTAGTGAAACAAACCGGAATAACGGATTCCTTGTCTGACACTCTCCCCCATATTGTTGCATCTTCATTGTATGTCAAAAACTGCGACAGTCAGTCCCAAGAGCAGAAGGTGAATATAAAAACTGACTTCGATTATCTGCACTCTCTTGTTCTTATCAGGCGTAATGGCATCGATAGGGATTTCAGTAAATGACTTTCCGAATGTTTCGGCGACTTTGATGATGTGCTGCGATATCCACTGGGACGGAATGGAGTCGGACATGGCATGAAAGACGAGATTCGTGGGTAGCAGGCAAAGTCACGGACTCGTCAGGGACTAAGGGGTTTTGACTTGCAAGTGAGGAACAACACGACGCGGTTATGTCACGCGTCTTGTCACATTCGTAGTAGTCACGTTGCCCCGGACCACTAAGTTTTCTTTGCACGAGTGCCGCAGATTTCTCAGCGGTGGGTGATCAATCGATCATGATTCGTCCTTTATGCGTCTAAAGATCTAAGCAGGCTCCACGATTCGTTTCTCCCTCCGAAAAATATGTACTTTCCCGCTGTTCATCTGATCTTGTTAGCACCAGCGCTCTGTCTGACTGGCTCTGCCTGTAACAAGCTCTTTCACAGAATATAAGATGACTGAGCTCGTCACTTTTATTTATTTATCCAGTTCATCATCTACGGTGGTCACTACTCTAATGTTCGGAGTCTCAGATACTAAGTACGGCTATGCTTTCAGTGTTACTCCCAATACCTTTTGGTAGCCCCAGTTTTCTTCAGTACTTCAACCTCAATAAATGTATTGTTCTCTACTGGAAGTACTTTGAGGGCCCTGACAAGTAGTTACATGTGCGACAAGCGCGACTGCAAAATCAAACAATAACGCTCAGTTGTTTTCCATAAATAGAACCTTCACATTTGCACCTATTCAGTGTATCTACGCTATTCCAGTCATGTCCAGTGTAATACTGTCCAGATAGTGGTAATATACCACTGCAGCAAATCATGATATCGATGCTCAGGCTAATCTAGAACCGCGTATTTCCTCAGGCTTTCCGGTATAGCATCTACCAGCCCTTTCGACTCCAGCCATTTCTTGGAGAATAATCGACTCTGGTATCGATATGCACCGTCGCACAATATAGTCACGACTTTGGAACCTGATGAAGGGAAATTTTAGGCTCGGGTAGTTGAACATGATCGACCGATGTGCTTACCCTTGCCCAGCTTTTGTGCAAGCTCTACAGCTGCGACGACATTCAGCGCTGAAGAAGCGCCTACGTACAAGCCTTCCGTATCAAGAAGTTGATATAACATGGATATTGACTTCTCATCCGGTACGTGCAGCGCCCCCGTCAACTCATTAACAAAAGTGCCCAAGTTAGTCGTGACCCGACCCTGACCAATGCCTGTATGGAAGTGGGGTTCAGCGTTTACGACTACAATGATAGATGGAAAAAGTATAACCTTCTGTGATAGAGCTTCCAGTACGCTCCGGGAGATTTCCACCAGAGGAAACGTATTGGTATAAGACACTTCCAGGCGGATCGGCGAGCCATATTTGCGTTTTTCCATTGCTCTTTTCCTTCAGATACTTGCCAACACCGGCCAGAGTACCACCAGTACCAGTTCCGCAAATGAATCCGTCAATATCACCCTGGGTCTGTTCCCATATTTCGGGCCCAGTAGAGATATAATGCGCGTACGCATTGGCGGTATTGTCGAACTGGTCTGTCCATATGGCATTCTCGAGCTTCTCGGCGTACTCCTTCGCCTGGTGATTGTAGTTCAGCGGATTCTCGTAGGGGACTGCAGGTACTGGGTGCACTTCGGCACCGAGCATTCGGAGAAGATCAATCTTCTCTTGGCTCTGAATACCATAGCGTTAGTTAGGAAGATAGTCGTCGCACGATTTCCTTCACCTGAGTGTCAGGCATGAATATGACACATTTGTAGCCCTTGGCTCTGCAAACATGGGCAAGACCAATACCAGTGTTGCCTGCGGTACCTTCAACGATGGTTCCACCGGGCTTTATGCTGAGTACATCCTCAACCCTTGGTGTTCCATGACGTATGATATGATCACTCACCGGCCCTTCTCCTCTGCATCCTGAATTATGCCAACCGCAGCACGATCTTTAACGCTGCCTCCAGGGTTTTGGAATTCAGCCTTCCCGTATATTTTACAACCTGTTTGTTCTGAGAGTGTCTTAAGGTATATCTAAGCATGTACAGTCCTCATCAGATAGGCATACCAATTTCTTCGAACTCCTTACCAATGGCGTGTTTCCCACAGAGCCGGTGAAGCCATCAACAGCGACGTTGCTTGTCGCAAATCCTCTGGTTTGGCGGGCAAGCGCCTGTCGGAACATCGTGAAGGAATTAAGGAAGAACCGAGAACCCATGGGGGCAGTGGAAAGCAAGCTAAATTTATGAATTAGGTCAGACTTGTTTCAAGGTCAGATAAAGACCAGAGTAGTGTGATCAAGTGAGCACGACATTTCGAGGTCATTACGTCGCGTTCCTGAGGTCGAGGTTACTCCATTTACTTACATATCCAATGACTTGCCTTCCATTGCCATTGTGAGCTATGCCTCATATGGAAGCGAATTATAATAAGAATTCGTGTACTTTATGAAGAATAAGGCATCAAAGAGCAAAGCTCATCCATTAAAATGCAGAGATAAAAACACCAGAAGAACAGGAAACTGCTCAGATGCTTCTAGTACCAACGGGGCCAGAAAAGGAAGAAGACGGACTCGGACATGGAGGAGGGGGTATTCTATCATACGTGTAGAGTCGTGCAGACCATAAGAGAGAGCATAAGTGAGTGCCAACGAGAGACACAGACAGAGTTGTACTGAAGTAGTGGTACGGATAAATGTATCTGTGCGTGCATCGTTCATGGCTGGCGTTTCTTCACGTTCTGGTTCAGCCACTGAAGGCCCTCGAACAGTCCTTCACCCGTCGTAGCACAACTGCGGCACAGTAAGCTATGTACAGTTTCTAGCGCTGAATCCATCAACTCACCTTGGGTGGACATACCAAGAACGATCCCGCATGCGATGTAGACCTAACTTTTCGGTCACCTCGGCAGGTGACATAGCTAGAGAACGTGTGAGCGCCTACAAAAAGTATTGAGCTGAGTCGCATTACCTCCAGGAAGATCCTGTTTGTTTGCAAACACGAGCAGTAGGCATTCCTTCATCTCCCTATCGATCAGTATACGGTGCAACTCCTGCTGTGCTTCATCGATTCTCTCTTTGTCTTGGCTGTCGACGACGAATACAAGCCCTTGGGTGCCTGTATAGTAGTGCCTCCACAGAGGTCGGATCTTATCCTGGCCTCCGACATCCCACACATTAAACTTCACGTTCTTGTATGTGACAGTTTCCACGTTGAAACCAACTACACGGGTACCATGAGTTTTTCCATGTGGCCATAGCGGTCAGGTGCTCACCAGTAGGTATTGTGGTCACAGACTGGTTCAATTTGAGTTTGTAGAGAATAGCTACGTCAAACATTTTGTTCAGAACGGCAAGGAAACAACAATGAAGTCAACGCACTTGTCTTCCCAGCAGCGTCAAGGCCAAGCATCAGCAACCTCATCTCCTTGTTGCCGAACAGTCTGCCTGTAAGACATGCCGGTAAACCAATAAACCAGAGCTCGACGACGCAGAATATGAAATACTCACCGAGGACCTTTGACAAATTGCCTCCCATGATGATATATAGATTCGAAGGTAAAGAGCGACAGAGGCGGGTTTAATGCCACAAGCAATGGTAATTTGAGAAACTGAAGTAAAGTTGGAACGCTGCGAAGTAAACACACTCCATTCTGGACCCCGAACACCCTTTTGCCGGCATTAACGTACTAGCCTAACGTGTCGAAAGAAAAACACATGTCGGTAAACTTATTATTTC
>PVYJ01004184.1:0-13480 GCA_002995095.1 Rhizopogon sp. AM-2018a | reverse complement strand
AAATTAAAGAGCTGTCCATGGTCAATTACCAGTATAACATAGATACTAGGATAGAGCAGTAAGTACAATGAAGATGAATAGTCTATACATGTGATCAAGATGGGTATACTTTAAATCACCAGCATAAGAAGAATACATAGCACCTGCAGTCTAACTCGCAGTAACCCCCGGCGACGGCGTCTGACTCTGGCTGAATACTTTCAACCACCCGTCTCCCATCTCAGAACGTAGGGCTTGCATCCGTGCTCGATAAAGCTCTGCGTCTCGGATACGAATTTCACTCTGGCCCTCATCTGGGGGCTCAAAATCTGATGGCTCAACTGTCGTGCTCGCTCTTCCATGTCCAGAGCCATTCACTGGTCGTGGCACACGAAGAGAAGCATACGGTGAGTGTGGCAGCCTTGCGCGGCGGGCAACCCCTGGTGTTGTGTCTACTGCAGTGCTTCCTTCATTTGATGAATGAGATTGACTATCTAAAGCACACGTCACTTAAGTGAGTAACAAAATGTTAAAGGGCAAGCCCTCACCTGTTACATCTATCTCAATTAGGTCAACGATGCGCTTGACCTTTCGCTTTCTCGCCTTCCCTGCAACAGTAGCTGTGAGTGCAGGTGAGGTTACTCGAGAACCGGATGGCGAAGGGGGTGCCGATAGTGGAGTGCTAATGAGATCACGTGTCCCCGTCGTAGGGGATGTATCCGTCTTCGGGCTACCTACTGGAACGACAGGTGGGGAGGAGATTGTCTCGACAGATTCTTCCGACAACGGGTGGTTAGGCAGTAATGCAGCGAGACTGCGCTTCTCATAAAATCCTGGTAATGACCCATCAAGTTTGATGTTCTTGCCCTCCTTCCAGAACAGACCAAAACATGCCGTGCGGTAGTTATCCTCGTACTCGGTGAGCGGGTTGCCTTCGATCCATACCTCCGTAATGTTAGGTAGCGTGGCCAGCCTCCCGATTTCAGCGCTTCGTTCTACGTGATTCAAGCGCAAGTCAACATACTCCAGCGCCATAAGACGTTCTAAACCGCAGATAGATTCAAGGCGGTTACGGGAGAGATTGATGCGAAGAACTTGGCCCAGGTGAGTGTAGATACCAAGAACTGAATCAATCATGTTATCGGAAAGGTTTAGGGAGACGAGGTTGTGGAGCGTTGCGATTCCGTGTGGGACAGACACGAGAAGGTTGGACGATAGGTCGAGATGAGTGAGAGAAGTGAGGTATGGTAGTGGGTCGGTGGGAAGAAAAGTGAGAGCATTGTCTGCTAGCGACAAGTGCTTCAAAAATGCCCATTTATAGGGCGAGAGGAGCGTAGCAGATGACGACTCGGGAGTCGTTAGCTCATCTTCATCGTCCTCGGGAACAGACTCAGGCAAGCGAGTACTTTGGAACGAGAGTTCTCTGTGAGGTATGCGCCTTCTTTTCAAGTCGCTCGTAGTACCATCTCTCCTAGCCTGATCATCCAACACCGCGCCAATGAAGATATCGGTAACGTCCTCCAGGCCACTGCGCTGGATTGTCAAACTCCGCAGACTGTCTGCCAGCCTATCCCACCCGAGTAGCGTCCGCGGATCTATGTCGACACACTCCAGAGTCTGTATGTTCTTGAATGCATCAAGTGGAAGTGCGTTTTGATTAGGCTGTTCATCTGCGAGCTCGGCGATGACTTTAGGACCCGGTGCCCTGATAGATAGAGCAGGAATCTTAGTAAAAGAGCTGTAAATATACTTGAGCTCTGCATCAATGCTTTGTGGTTCCTGTCTCCCCCACCACGCTATTCCTAATGATAACCCAGACACGGCTGAAAGTGATGAGCGAAAAGATGCGAGGGATAGTGTGTCGGATTTGTCGAAATCAGGATGAAAATCAATGTGCGTATAGTGCATTGGCTTCGAGGGATTGTCGACCCTGACATCTAATGTGCCAATATCAATTCCAAGCGCTTCCAATCGTATGAGTATATAGAATAGCCTGTGAATGTCGATAGTGAACGTGACCGGTTTCGGAGGGGGGGCAGGTGATTGAGATTGCGGGTCATAGGTAAACCATCCAGCAAGATTGAAATTATTGGTAGAATGCCGACGCTGTAAACGCCTTCGTCTGAAGAACCCCGCTTCAGCGAGGCCCTTCTCGTTGTTTCTGATGAATGCAGCTATTCTGCGAATATAATCATCGCCTGGCTCTGGTTCCATGACGATAATCAAGTGGTGGAAGTGAATAGAAAATGGACCTGCTGACTGGTGGGCAGCCAGTTTATGTACTGTAACCCTCAGCCGTGATAGTAGCTTCCCAAGTTGCAGGACGGGAGCCAGGAGGCAAACTTAGGTCACCGATCAGGACCCCGCACACCCTCCAGAAGGACATTCCTTCTGAAATCTGGAGTACAGCAGTTTCGACACACCAACTTATCTAGACTAACACATTATTCCCTCTTGGGGTGTGAGTGAAAGTAACTAGCTACATCAGATTATTATGTAGAAATAACGATTCCTTCTTCTATAAAGGTTCTGACTACAGAAGGCTAGCAGTTTCCCACATGCAGGTCAACACTAGTCAACGTTGGTCAACGTTTCTTGTGCAAGCGGAGTACGGCAGTAGATCACTCGTCCCAGATAATGAGAGTGATCGACGAAGATATGCCATTAACATTGCGCGTAATACCAGGACTGCTGCACGACATTACCGCTACCAAACGCGGTTCGTTCGACCAGCGTACCGTGGGGGCCCGTGTAACTCATGAGAAGCTGCAACCTCTTCCGTGGATCAAATGAAGGACGTGCACACCTCGTAAAATGATGATAAGTTTATCTCCGCAAAATCATGTCATCAACACCAGCATCTTATCTTATCTCGCTGGGCGACCACCAGCCTAGGCTGCTATCGTAGTCACTGAAAACGTGTCGGCCCTCAGGGTTAGACGATCGTCCGTCAACCTAATCTTGACTGATGAGTTTCAACGACGCTTAGACTGTCTGAATCGGAGACACGAGGCTGATCATCGTTTAAACTTGTCAAAATTATGAGGCGCAAAGCTTTATGCGACTTTGGAAGGGAAATGATGTGACATGACGTGACAATTTCTCGTGACGAAATGTAACAAGATTAAAACGCGTCAGTCTGCCATTGAAGCTTGCAACCGACTACTCCATCGGTAAGACATCGCCAAGGTCTACGACCAAATACTAAGTCGTATCAGATTGTTATCCATCATGAAGTTAACGATAAAGACCCTTCAACAGAAGATGTTTCAGGTGCGCAGTATCACCCCCTACCTTCGCCATCCTTATGTGTGTTTAAGCTCGATGCCGAGGGGTCAGAAACCATCGGGGATTTGAAGCAGAAGATATCGAACACTCAGGGACATTCTGTAGACAGCCAAAAGCTTATCTTTTCCGGTACGGCTACACAGTCATCTCAGCGCATTACAGTGTTTATCTGGCAATGTAGGCAAGGTTCTTTCAGATGACAAGACAGTCGCATCATGCGAGATAAAGGAAAAGGACTTCTTGGTTTTGATGGTATCAAAGGTTTGAACCTTTTTGCATTTCTTCGAGAAGCCAAACTCACTGTGATCTCCAGCCTAAAGCCGCTGCAGTTCAACCTCCCCTAGCAACTGCATCAACATCAACTCCCCAGCCAGAGACTGCCGCACCTGCAGTCCCACCTGCGTCGTCGCCAGCACCTGTTGTGCCCTCTCCCCCTGTTACCTCCCCTACCCCGACACCAGCATCGGCACCAGCACCTGTAACAGCTGACGGCAGCTTTTTGACCGGAGAAGCACTTCAATCTACAATCAACAACATGATTGAGATGGGCTTCGAACGCGAACAAGTCATTCGCGCGCTGAGGGCCAGTTTCAATAACCCTGATCGTGCCGTCGAATACTTGATGACGGTAGTTGATATTACTTATTTTATTCTCCTCTATTGACAAAAATAATAGGGGATTCCTACACATCTCATGAATGAGGCAGCAGGCCCTGCTGCACGGCCAGCACAGACGGGGAGTGCGGCAACAGCGGCAGCTCCCGTTGCACCAGCACCCGCACCCGCAGTACAGCCGGCTTCAGCCGGTCAACCCCAAAATTTGTTCCAAGTATGTACTTAATTTCTCCTTCAATCGGATTTTCATCAATGTACGGTAGCTTGCACAGCAGCAACAACAGCAACAACCTGGTGCTAGGCCTAGCGCTGCCGCTGCTGCCGCCGCAGGAGCAGGGGCTGGGGATATAGATATTGGAGCGCTTCGAAACCACCCTCAGTTTCAGCAATTGCGCCAACTGGTCCAAACCAACCCAACTCTCCTTGGCCCATTGGTTCAGCAAATTATGGAACAAAATCCACATCTTGGACAACTGTTTGAGAGCAACCCAGAAGTATTGATGCAATTGCTTAACGGTGGAGATGATGAAGGCGATGGTCCGGCACCTGGTTCGCAGATAGTACATATCACACCAGAAGAGCAGGCTGCGATTGGTCGGGTAAGTTCATCCACGCGCATCCTGGATGAATTTCGCTAATTAATTCTCGTGGCTTTAGTTGGAAGCTTTGGGGTTCTCGCGTCAGAAAGCTGCCGAGGCATATTTGGCGTGTGATAGGAATGAGGAACTCGCAGCTAACTACCTGTTTGAGACCGGGTTTGATGACGAGGAGGAACAGTGATTGGCCGTGACGTGTTCGAAAAGTTCTTTGCATTGCTATAGTTCATGTACTCGTCGAAGGCTGACTTAAGCTACCAGCTACCAGTATGACCATGAATCAAATGAAATTATTTTATGATTCGATGCAACTATGAATCATCTGGACTTCACTTGTCCTTTATGCAATTGACTCGTTTGCTGATGCCTGTTACGTGACTATTTTGCTGCCTTCCGCATATATTTGCCCTTGCGTGCGTTTATAGCTCACAAACTAATGATGCTCGTGGTCTCGTCGCAATTCGTGAGAAGGGCCTGCATGCGCATGCCTTAGCATGACACGTTTTATCTTACGGGCGGCGGCTACTTATGCATGACACCGGTCTAGACAACTAATGAGTGGATGAGCCCACCAGTAAAACTGCAATTTCGTTCAATTCCTCTAGTTTGTCGCAAGCAGATGAGTCTGTTAACTCGCCTGTGAATGAGGAAGATCATTGAATGCTTCGATGTGCCATCGGCCGCGTGTGAATAGGGATAACGTACAAGCAAGCAAGTTGACGGTCAGTAGCCGCATGTTGTTGTGGTGTGTTGCTCATCCGTCCGCCTTCTCGCCTCGTCCTCGTCCTTTTCCTCTTCTTTCCACTTTCCTAGCATACCCAAAAGCTTTCCGAATACCACAAGTCTCCTTACTGTTAGTCGGCTTGAACATTCACCAATTTTACTTCATTTTTTAGCTTCTTAAACCCTCCATCCTATGGCACCACAAGGCTCGCCACCAGCGGACGACGACGTTGCGCACGAGCAGGCGTCTCACATCGTTTCTCAGACGTCGCCCAGCGGGAATGGCAGTGCTAGCGTCGACGCTAGTGCCCCAGCCCATGAGCAGTCGCTCACCTCGGCTGTGGAAGCGGATAAGAACAACAACCCAAACCCTTCTAACACCGTTTCCCCAAGTGAACGCGAAAATGCAAAGTCCAGCGACAAGGACAAAGACAAAGGTTCTCTAGCTACAACAGTGCAGACCCAGCAAAACACTACATCCACCACCGCGACGTCCAGCACCACCCGTCGTTTTTCCCGCAAATCTAAACCTGCATCCAAGACAACTAAATCTTCGACTACCTCTTCTGGCTCTGCACGAGAGAAGGCTGTCACTTCCAATAATCATTCTAGAGACGAGAACAAGTCCCTGAAAGGTTCTCAGAAGAAGGAATCATTCATTACGAAACTTGTCCGCAAGCTCGTGCCATGCGTCGCTCCCAGCGATCGTACACATGCGATTGACATCGATGTTGATGCTGCCACACGACACGGGGCTGCTGACGCGGCCAACGGTCGCCCAGCACCGGCGGCCGACGTCAGTGTCCCCGGCGAAAAGCAGAGTGAAGTCAAGGAGCAGGAACGGGAAAAGCCAACCCCACTGGCCATAGATGTATCTCCTTCCTCCAATACCGCCGAAGTTGATGTTATTGTGCCTCCTACGCCAACCAAGGCCCTTCTCCCAATATCTGAAACAGAGGGTGTGACCAGTGGAGCAGTTCAACCTCCGGGATCGACTGGGGTAGACATCTTCTCCCCCCCATCACCATCTCATCTGGATGCACCGCACACGACGCCTGGGGGTACCCAATCACATGCTGGAGACACATCGCACACAGCAACGGATTCCGAGGGTAGCTTCACAGACGAGGAGGCCCAAGGAGAAACTGAGGAACCCGAAGTTGAAGAAGTTGAACCGATGGAAGAGGATGATGAAGATACTCTAATCTTGAATGGAGGTGCAGGTATTCCCATAGGGCCTGTGAGTTTCGTCGAATCCGATTGTAGCTAATCGCTGATCGTTTCACCAACAGGATGGCGAGCCCCGTCCGCTTCTGCCACCAATAGCACCCCAACACGTGGGGCGCAAGTGTCTTGTTCTCGATTTAGATGAAACCCTTGTCCATAGCAGTTTTAAGGTAGAGTTTTCGACTTCTCGATCTCATGCAGTTTCTGACACATCCCTTCGGCCGTTCAAAAGTCCATTCAACATGCGGATTACGTTGTGCCGGTGGAAATAGAGTACCACTGGCACAATGTGTACGTCATCAAGCGCCCAGGCGTGGATAACTTCTTGAAGAAGATGGGTGAAATTTACGAGGTAGTGGTATTTACCGCCAGCTTAAGCAAGGTCCGAGGGTCTTCTTTTCTATATACCTTGATCATGTTAACTAAGCTTCATCATATGCAGTATGCGGACCCAGTTCTAGATAAGCTGGACATTCATCAAGTTGTCTCGCATCGACTATTCAGAGAGAGTTGCTATAATCACAAGGGGAACTATGTTAAGGTTAATGATCGCATGTCTCCTGTAATATTCGTCGCTAACTTATTCTGTGTAGGATCTTTCCCAACTAGGTCGACCAATTGCAGATACCATTATTTTGGACAACTCTCCAGCATCATATATTTTCCACCCAAACAATGCAGTACCTGTGTCGTCATGGTTCAACGACCCCCACGACACGGAGCTCACCGATCTTTGTCCTTTCCTTACGGACCTTGCCGAAGTGAGAGATGTCCGGGGCGTCTTGGATGGCGGTCTGTAGGGGTAGTGGTACTTGGGATATGAAGAAGAAGATTACAGCAGAGCAGTAGGCTTGCGAGCACAATTTTTCTGAGTGTTTGTGACGCCGGCCGGGCTCCCCTGTTTTTTTATTACAGGACATTGTAACGCATTTCACTTTCCGTCGTTATGCGTTACCCCAAGTCCATCACATCCTCTACTCTCAATGGCACTCTCGGTCATTCTTGCAATATCTTCTTCTACTCCCCTCTCCGCATGCGCTCAAAATGACTTCCTTTACGCCTGTTACATCTGTTATGCTCCACAGTCCTCAATATACCCCATTACTTAACATGATTCATGACACTCAATTGTATTGGTCCAACTTTGATGACACGATACCCTCCTGTCTTCCATCTCGCTCTACATCCTCACATTGAAACTCTTCTCCTCTACGTAATGGGCCTTGGTGATGTTTACAATTCGACATTATTTACTCACTAGTTACTTCCTGCTCCATTGCGGCTCTGTATATGAAGTAGCCGCTCCCATACTTCCTCCCACTCCCAGTACCTTTGCTTTTTAGGGTGGTATGGTCACATACCTTCATGGTGCGTTGTTCTACTGTGTTTCTTGAAGTGCAACTGACACCTACCCCAGACCGTTCTTCTCTCATCGCACACGTATTCGTACACGTTGACCGTGGTCGTAATCAAAAGTAGCCACTGCGATACACCTCATGTTTACACTTTCTACCTGCGTCGCTGTAGTATTTCCCTTCCTTGACCTGTTTTATTCAATTTTTATTTCACTTGGCGACGCACCACCTTCCTTCTTTCTCTTTTCATTTCTCTACACAAAATTCACGATATCCTGACGAATTACTATGATGATGTCTATCGCATATTCATGACCATATCGGTTATATATTTTACCTCTGCTTTGGACTGCTATTCAAATTTCAAGTTTAATCAGGTGAGCGTGAACTCGCGACGCGTTTGTTGATCTATGTTTGATCCAGGGACCTCAGGCTCCAAGTTGTTTTTTTGAGCCGGTTTGTGCCTTTGGCCGCCGCCGCGCGGAACAAACTCATCCCCTGCGTCTACAGGAAGCAACATTTAAATATATACAGTACACGCTGCTTGGCAGCTTAGAGCAACAATCAAGCTCCACCAGAATGGCGAAAAGCAGTGCAGCTCGCATCGTCAGGCTCCAGAATCAGTGCCAGCAAAATCATGATAAAAAATCCACATAGACAGTCGCTGTGATAGACGCTCTCGCGACTACCTGCTAGATCGTAGTAAAGTATCAACCAATCATGTTGTCTACTGTGGGCCGTGGCTCCACCATTTTGTTGACTCGTTGATATTGTTGGCACTGGCACCGGCGATCTTGCCTCTTGTTACGATAAATTGACATATTGGCGAGGTCTAAGACTACGATCCTCCCCCGACGCCCAAATCCGCCCCCGCTCTCTCGACACTTGCATCTACGGCAACAGTGACATCATCTACTGCCGAGTCGTGCTGCTGGAGAAATGGTGAATATTTGCGTGACACCAATAGAAGGTGTCATCCCGTTGATCATATCAAGCCCAAACATCCCGCATATCAGGTCCAGCTGGCACTTGAATGCTTATGCATCAGTGATACCAGGAGCGAGCACCGGTATACATGCATAACAGGGGTGAGATGAGTTGATATAGTGAGGATGTGACAGTTCTACGACGTGTTTGTATGTGAGATAGTCTCCCATAGACAAACCCTAATAGAATGAAGATAGTCGTTCCTTCGGTACTAGGATGTGAGATAGACTTTGAATTCATCAATTCTTCCGAGTCCCATATTACGGTCGCGTAACTACTTGTGGTACTTGCTGCAACAGCATTCACAGGGCATAATCACTACTAATGTCCGTGGCACAAATCACAGGTAAGATATGCATTGGCGAACCCAACTATGATATCGCAGCCAGATATCTTATACCTTGGGGTCATGAGATAGACATTCGATGCGGCAATTCATATTCATTCGACTGATTATCGTAACACCTCCAAGGTTCGTCGTCCTCTCGGATCTCATGGACACGAGAATACCTAGCCTTGCGTGCTCTCCTCTTCCGCCGCCAGAAACTGTGCGCAACTACTGAGTCATGACATGACCAGATAGTTGTACAATAACTCACATGAAACCAACGATCCCTGCAATAATTAGGACGATCGCAACAATGCAACCTGCTAATGTGGCCTTGTTGCGTTTTAACCACTGTTCCACCTTATTCAAGCCGCTCGGGTCGGGATTTACGAATGAAAACTGTCGGTCTGGGAGTTCTGCACTGCTTGGAGGATGGGTCGGATCGTAGCAATACTGCTCAAAGCATTGTGCGCAGAAATCTGAACGCACATGCACTGCACGGTCGATTGCAGCACATTTTAAGCATTGGCCCCAATTGGGATCCGGAGAAGTTGTGTTTGGTTTGAAACCACCCAACGTATTCATGAATGCTTGGTTAATGAACACGGTCGTGAACATGGACGTGTATGAAAATTGTGTGTTGCCAGTGCTGAAAATAATATCAGTATATTATAAAGGGTGAGGGATATTTGGCATACTTTGTAGCTGGCGCGCTTCCGTCCAGCGGAGGCGCATTGGGAAGATATATAATGATGGGGTATTTTGGTTGACCTTGAGTCACATCGCAGCCAAAGAATGTCGGGCGCATATTGACGCCTGTGGAGACAAAGGAAGCGGCATTTCCAGGTATGGGCGGCATCGGTTGATGTGAAGACGAGAGCACTGATGATGTCCGCTCGAAAGTAGTTAGCAATGATGTACCACTAGCGGGGGTTTAGTATTGATTACTTGCAAATTGCAGAGCGATGCTCACTTTGGCCAATAATTTAGGTCATCCGCACTCCCGTCGACGACAACTACAACATCTAGTCCCCTAGCCTTAACCAGTAAGCTACTGAGGGGAGTTTTCTCGAGATTTGAACCTCCGTCAAGGAGTTCAAGCCAATCTGAAGACGAGTCTTCAAAAGTCACAGGATTAACCCCCTTAAAAGGCTGTAGATACTGTCAAATTGGTGTGTACGTCGAAACGATAGTACGAACATTAGGCCAGTTGGCGGCGTCCTTTGTATCGGACTGCGCATGTGATGACAATTGACTGAAAAGAAAATTCATGCCATCTTCCTCTCCATTATCCGTGTTGAACCCAAAGGAAGTTCCGTCAGTGGCATTCAAAACCGCCTGCAATATAAAGTCAGGTCGAGGCCGCAAGGATACCCAGATAACATGACATACATTAAAGAAACTGGAGCTCGTACCCATGACAAAGCTCGCCTGATCAAAACCAGTAACGCAAGCTGATGCATTAGCCGGCAGACCGTTCGTCAAATAGGTTCCAGCAAACTCCAGTGGTAACATTGCTGAAAGGCCCGGATCCCACGACCCAAATTCAAAAGGCGTGATCTACAACATTCCAGATCTAATTGTATTCCTCGCTCGTAATTTGAATACTTGCCTCATAAACAGTCGAATACAGAGTCGTGGTTAACCCAGAGCCCGCTTGGCGTGAGTCCGCGGCCACTATCGGGAATGGCATTGTGTTATTCCGGAAATGCGGTAAGAGAGACATCTGGGACCACAACTGACCAGCGCCATGGCTGGTATTGTTGGTATAGAAGTTGTCTCGCGTTGTCTCATTCAGGAAGTGATATGAAACCATCCGTCCCCATATGTCAGTCATGCTAATAGGACTGAAATGGCAGACGTCAGTACCATAATGGAGGCGCGATGGTCTGGGCGTACACTCCGCTTTTGCTCTTCGATTCAACACTTTCCAATATACTGCCCCAATACGCCTGGTTATCGCTACCGTCGAACGAGGGCACAATTAAGTCAAGGTCTAGCATCCATGATGAGAGTTCTGCCCCATTCCCGTATACCAATTCCTGGAGTGACGGCCAGTCGTTCATAAGGAGTGAACCCAGTAGCCATGAACCGCCTAACATAGCGGTGGTCACATCATCAGAGCTTAGAGCAAGGGTTAGTTCGATCAAGTGCTTACCAGACGAAGCTGCGAGGTAAGACGCGACTTGCAACAGACCTCCAGTGCCCTGGTCTCTGGCAGTGCTATTTCTCCAATCCAATCCTGACAACACTCCTGCGCCATATTGTGCTGTACGATATCCCTCGCCCCCAACTGCGATGCCAATTCTAGGGAACTTGTCCTGCAAATTCTCGAAGTTGTATCCAATATCCGACGCATTGCCAAGCCACTTGGACCATGCGTTTGAGATTATATTGGACTCCCTAGACGAAATGTACTCCGCTTCTGACGTGTTCAAGGTCTGAGTCTGTGGTGTGAAGGTCCGCACGAGACCCGCAGATGCCTCTGGACAGTTCGTATTGACTGTCGGAGCATAGATGTCGACTGGGTTCTGCGCGATAGTGGAACTGAGGATACACGTTAATATTATCTGGAGAGCGAGCTGAAGAGTGAGGATTAGGTCTGGAGAAGTCATGGAGGTTCACACCTCATCACTGCGGAAGAACAAATTTTAGCGCTCGCATTCAACTCGCATCGGCTGTGTCGAACCATATGCATCTAGTGGTCTTCGCTGGCATTCACCTCCATATAATTATGGATTGCCACCACCACCATCATCATACGTCCTGTGGTGCTAAGGATGACTTTCGTTGAACTGCCAGTACTCGATTCGTCAGCGCGTCAACATTAACCTCACTGGCAGTGCGCACCGAACGTCCCGGTAGGAGGGGCCCACACCATCCCACTCGCCTTATGTAGAAGGAACGATCATCTTCATTCGTCTACTATGGTCTGTCTAGGGGAGACTACAATCGCCTCGAAGTTCTTCACCTCCCTACCTTCATCTCGAATCTCGAATCATCAATGCTCGCTATTTTCACCCTGCCTCATGCTACCCCATGCCTTTCCTACGTAACGACAGACTGTCTTCCTACAAGGTCTGCCTATGGGAGACTAGTAGAAGTTGACAGAATACGAAAACTTCGCTTGTTTGAGACAGGACATTTCAAAGGTGCACCCGCCAACTGGAAGTTGGATAACGCTCACCTTAGTATTTACCAAAAAATACCTCAAGGAAATCAGGGGAGATGGTGGTACGATGAAAACTGATCCTTCTGGTACCGTCGAACTCCACGGTCAGGCCAAAGCCAAAGCATTAAGTTGAACTTCCAGCTGCGCGATGGCAAGCCGCAAGTTCTCATCGATTTGGATGATGGTAAAGGCTAACGCGTCGGTTCTCCGGTATAGCACCAGATCCTTATTTGACCGCTGATTCGCCCCACTGCGTGACGGTTTCGCAGAGAACAATGCATCAGCTCTAACAATTATTAATGATTCGTGAATCAAATCCAGGTCTCACTTATCACGATCATCTTTTCCGTGCACGTTTCATGGTGTGATTCGGTGTCCCCAACACATTGCTGAGGTGCGTCTGTTGTACTTTTGAAATCCCTTGCTTTGTTGACTTCCTTCTCGTGCACTGAACAGTTTTCATGGTACTACTAACTGTAACCACATATCCTATTGCATTTGCATTTGATGTACGCACAGGCTGAGTTTGCATCTCTTTGCTTTTGCTCTTTCACTTCTCGTTGCGACCCACTGGTAGATCTCTTCCAGCTATCCTCGTCTCATCGCTTTGCACCGCCGCTGGGAGGCTCTACATTCTCATCGTCCCCGTCGTCGCGTTCGGTTGGTGGACTCTGTGTGACCCCAAGTCTCGGTCCTATCGGCAGTCAACATGTCCGATGACCTGGCCATCAAAGTGTGACCAAGTAACAAACCGAGGATGATTCGCGAAATCACTTACCTAGCACATATGCCGCATAGGACGAGTACCTATTTATAGTTGGAATTTCTTTCAACACAAGCGGACCGGCCATGCTATCCGCCCGGCCCCAGGCTCTCATTCCTACATTGTTCCAGAGTAGCATATGACCTATGCTAACACTTAGAGCTTCGGATATCGTCGGTCAGTGTGAAAGCAGTTCTTAAAATCCTCTGAGCTTGCCACTGGTTTAAAACAGGTCTGAAATCGCTATGTGAATGACGATATCATTCAGACTCCCTTGCAGCAGTGATCAAGTGACTCAAGTGCTATGTCCATGATGTACTCGGTCAACCAACTGATAGCTGAGCGCACCCGTGAATTCTCCGACCTTGAGATTTTGGGCATACCGGATAAGAACTTCAATGTGAGTACAGTTGTGGACAAGCAAACTCGACAACTTTGTTTTTGGGC
>PVYJ01004182.1:10765-42219 GCA_002995095.1 Rhizopogon sp. AM-2018a | reverse complement strand
CACTTTAAGGGTGATTTAAGGAACCCGGTGTTTTCCTGATGCATAGCCAAACGGCTGTGGACAACCTTCCAGCAGGTCATGACCACAGTGCTGTTGTCAGAAATGTGTGCGTCTGACCAGCGTTACTCAACGGGTTACAGTTCCACCAGTTGCATTTGAATCTTGATGGGCCGCCTTTCTGTCATTTTTTACACCATCCCCACGACTGCTGGTCATGCGACACAGTTCTTCGTAACCCAATGGCTGATTTAGCCGGCCATCCGTTTCCGATGAACATCCCATCGCGTTTTATCGAGAAATATAAGATTTAGGGAAGGTGAGTTCAAAGCCCCACTAACCGCGAACACCTCTCTAATCTGCCACGTTCTATTTGATTGCAGTGCGCCCATCGACCGTCGCTGAAAACAGGAAGTAGAATTTGGAGAATGGTGACAATATCTGCAGCGAGCACCATTCTCGCTGTTGTACTTGCTGCCGTGTCGTGCACGAAAGCCTCGTCCGGTAGCTCAAACATTACCGTGCCTGCTGGAGCAGTGGTATGTTGGTGACCGTCATTCTGCAATGATATATCTGATATTCTAATGTGCAGTACGTTGATCCTCTGATGTACAATGTTGTGGGAGCAAACTACACAGAATGGCGTAACTTATCCACTGTTGGCTTCAATCCTACAAACACCGCATCTCCATTCATTCAGGTATTTGACCCTTCGTTCCTCGAGGTCACCGGACCATCTGCCACAATCCGTGCAATTACTTCAAACCCTGGCTTTGCTTTTGCTCATGAAGCACCCATCTATGTTCCGGATCTCAACGTAGTCTTCTTTACAAGTAACGATGGTGGTCCACTTGGTTATAGCGGCTGGTATAACAACAGTGTTGTTAGCATGATCAACATGACAGAAGTCGACATGGCACTGGCTTCTACGACTGGAGATGTCAATGTTCCAATTCGAACGGTGGGTCGCTTCCGCTCAGATGGGGAACAAATTGTTGAATTTGCCTGTCTTGACTTTAGCTCAACCTCTCTGACAATGTCCAAATGGTAAATGGTGGGACTGGACCATACAAAGGAAACCTCCTGTTCATGACCTCGGGTCGCGCTTTACTTCCTTCTTCGATTGTGCTTGTCAACCCCAATCCTCCATACAACACCACCGTTTTGCTGGACAACTTCTTAGGTAGACAGTTCAACTCGCTCAATGATGTTAAAATCCTTCCCGGCACGGACATCATGTTCTTCACCGACCCTACGTGAGCAATTTATTGGCTCGTATTTGTTTCTAATAGAATCCTCGACGTCTCCTCTAGCTATGGGTGGCTGAACGGTTTCCGTCCAGAGCCAATGCTACCTTCTCAAGTTTACCGTTTTGATCCGTCCACCGGACAGGTCCGAGTAGTCGCCGACCAGTTTGTGCATCCGAATGGTATTGCATTCACCCCGAACGGCGCAACTGCATTTATGTGAGTTTTCGTCGCTTCTCGGTTTGCAAGGCTATAAGAATGCATCAGCACCGATACTGGTATTTCTGGAGGCTTCCTCGGAACAAATCAAACACTTCCGGCCACGATGTGAGTTTCTCACGTCGAGCAGATGATGAGATCCTGAAGCAAAACATAAAGTTATCAATACGACGTTGATCCATTGACGCAGTCGTTCAAGAACCGCAGAGTGTTCGCCTACATTGACTCTGGAGTGCCCGATGGCATTCAGCTCGATACTATGGGCAACGTTTATTCAGGTTGCGGCGAGGGTACTCATGTCTGGAATGCGCAAGGCACACTAATTGGGAAGTTCTACCTGAACAGCACTACGGCTCAAATGATATTCACGAAGTCTGGTCTCGTTATTTTGGATGAAGAGACGATATATCTAGCAAATATCCAAGCTCAAGGAGTGGACCTTATTACAGTGTAGATTCGGTGTGTACCCGCCATGGGCCACGCGGCCACGTTACAAAACTATGGACATTAGATGTTCGAGGGCACCTACTAAGTGTACCTCATACAATGATTAGTCCAAGGAACTTTCCAATCAACTTGTGATATGGATGATGTTCGCTTCGATGATTCAAGTATATACTAATACTAGACTTCAACGGAACGCGACTCGCTGATAAATCTCGTGATACATTAAGCACGACAGCAAGCCTGGTCACGGTACTTACGCATATATGACAATCAATATATGTAGTTAAGGGTACGTGGCGCGTACACCAGGAACACTCGCAGAAAAGTACGGACTCTCGGACCGACGATGATCGTTGGTCGGACGATCGCTATTATATTAGAGGCAAGGACTCGTGATGCGTTACATAGCTGACAGGTGCGACGTTGCAGTTTAGTAGTCTCATTGCTGACTTAATACACTGTCATATGACAATCGACATGCTATTAGTAGTGCTGAAGACTTGCAACCACAAATATCTCAAGATGGTGCCCTCACATATGTACATCGTTAACCACTGCGTATCCAAGCATCACAGAAGACATGGTGTATCACGCGGTACACAATGATGTTCTGCTGGAAGTATGGTTTCCCCGCTCTACTTAAGTGGAGATTTGATTTGACATGCTCATCAATGTCACGATCATTTCTCCGGATGGCACAGGCACAAATGCTGACACGGACACTTTAGTCGGCTATCTGTTCTCGATGAAATAATCTGGGGAAGGATAAAAGCTCGACAAGGATAAATTCTGAGCCCGTCTCAACTTCTTCACAACCGAGTACGAACCGAAGATCCTTGAAGGCCACAAGCTATTGCTGAAAGCAGAAGACAAGACTTCGACTCGTCATAATTCACGATGACAAAATTAGCAGCAGGTGCTATTCTTGCAGTCGCTTTTGCTGCCGTGTCGAAAGCCTCGACCGGTAACTCAAGCCTTGCCGTGCCTCCTGGAGCAGTGGTTTGTCCGAAACTGTAATTATGTAGTGCCATATCTGACATCTGCCTCGCAGTACATTGATCCTCTGACGTACGATGTTTTGGGAGCAAGCTACACAAAATGGCGTAACTCCTCCAGCATTGGCTTTAACCCCACCAACACTGCGCCCCCATTCATTCAGGTATTCGACCCTTCGTTCCTCGAGATCACCGGACCATCTGCCAAAATCCGCCAAATTGCTTCGAATCCTGGCTTTGCCTTTGCCCACGAGGCACCCATCTACGTTGAGAAGCTTAATGCACTCTTCTTTGCAAGCAACGGTGGTGGCACACTTGGGTACAGCGGCTGGTATAACAATAGCGCTGTTAGCATGCTCAACCTAACAAAAGTCGACATGGCACTGGCTTCTACGACCGGAAATGTCAATATCCAAGTTGAAACGGTGAGTTGCTTCTGCTCAGTTAGTATAGATTATTCATGTTTGCCTTGTCTTGACTTGCAGGTCACACTCCCCGACACTGTCCAAATGGTAAACGGGGGAACAGGCCCATACAAAGGAGACCTTTTATTCGCCACCTCAGGCCGTGCTTTACTTCCTCCCTCGATTGTGCTCCTCAACCCAGCCCCTCCCTACAACGCCACTGTTCTACTGGACAACTTTTTAGGCCGACAATTCAATTCCCTCAATGATATCAAAATTCTTCCCGGAACAGACGTTATTTACTTCACTGATCCAAGGTGAGTAGCTGATTAGATCTCAATATTTTCCATGTTAATAAATCGTATTCAGTTATGGGTATCTTAACGGCTTCCGTCCTCAGGCGATGCTGCCATCACAAGTTTACCGCTTTGATCCATCCACTGGGCAGGTCAGAACGGTCGCTGATCAGTTTGTGAACCCGAACGGTATCGCGTTCTCCCCTGATGGTACAGCTGCATTCATGTAAGATTCCATCTTCCATGTGGTCTGTAGATAACATCTTCGTATTTATACAGCACCGACTCCGGTATGGCTGGAGGGTTCCTCGGAACAAATCAAACATATCCCGCCACGATGTGAGTTTTTCACGTCGAGCGTGAACGTAATGAGAAACTGAAGCAAAATTTAAAGCTATCAGTACGACGTTGACCCATCGACACAGTCGTTGAAGAACCGCAGAGTGTTCGCCTACGCTGACTCTGGTATACCCGATGGCATTCAGCTCGATACCAAGGGGAACGTTTATTCAGGTTGCGGCGAGGGTACTTACGTGTGGAATGCCCAAGGCACGCTCATCGGGAAGTTCTATATCAATAGCACTTCGCCTCAAATAATGTTCACGAAGTCTGGTCTCGTTATTTTGGCTGAAGAGGCGATATATCTAGCAAACATCGAAGCTGAGGGAATGGACCTTACTTACAATGTAAATAATTAAATGTTACAGTCCATAGACTGTTCTTACGGCTTGAACCTCTTTTCCAATCAACTTGTGCTTCTACGGTTTTCATTCTGAATTGAGGAGCGATGTTTGCTTCGAGGAATGCATGACGCGAACTTATTCTATGTACTACAAATTCTAATTATAGTCGAGTAACCACTTGCCAACCGCTCTCTTTACCGGTTTGCATAATTTTGAAGCGGCTCGCTGAGCCACTCACCAGGTTTACATAAGTACCTTACTCCTTCCTTGGGCATAAACTACTTCCCAGTCCAAACTTTATCTGTACCACCTATCGCATGCACTATAACCTGTTTCTCTAACATATCTGTGGCACTGCATTGAACTCGATAATACCCACACTCATCAGGCTGCTCGATATCTGCCCTCCGGTATCACGACCTTTCATCTACCATGTATACATCTTACCAATGTAGACCTGACGTCTCTGGACGGTTGATACTGCATTTGTTTAGCTCTACCTACAGAGACCCTACCAACTGACTGAAAGGATAGAGGATGACGAGTTGAGTTTCCACTGTTATGAAGGATGATAAAGTACGTCTTAACTCGTGAAAAATCATTCGATTGGCTACTATCCGTTCCCTAGCTAAATATCATGTAGATGCTCTGCAAGCGGCGCCCTAAAAGGGTATGCCTTCTCTTTCTTCATCCCCTGCCTCCAAACATGTCGCTCTTCAAGTGATGACTTCCGTCATCAGGGTTTGACTGATAATTTTCGCATTTTTATGCGTATGCTTTAATGCCTCTTGTCAGGGGTTCACATATAATCGTGTTTTTTTTTCCGGAAAGTTCCTATGATACTTGCCTGTCTCATCTTTGGGGCGCAAACAGCGACTTTCAATAAATTCGTTGACGCCTGCAAAATACAGCCGATGAAATCGATATTTAGTTCTTCGTCGTCACATCTCATATGAAATTTCGTCCGCCCAAGTATCAACACGATCACGATTTTCTTGCACGAGCATCGGCTCATATTGGCTTGTCGTTGGTGGCTGCTTGTGTTTGCAGCCCGGCGTCCGAGTGAATGCTATCCGACGCATCCGTTCCTATGGTGTTGCACTGGCAGATTACTTGCATTGCCCAGGACATTAAGGCCTGTTGGGTGATTTTGCCATGCTGTCGGATACATGGGCCACCACGTCAGATCAATTTAGGGGTGTGCCAATAGTCCTGGTAGAAGTTCGTGCTCAAGACTGGGGTAAAACGGTACATGTTTCATGACAACAGTTCATAGTTTAAAATCCAAGACAAAGTTACAGTAATTACGGGGACTCTTTTTTATTCTCAGAGACTCAGCCTGAGACCAACGCAGAAGGTATTTGAGGGAAGGGTACTACTATACCTATCATTCAGCAGTGGAAAGATTGAGGTGTATTATTGCTCGTACCTCGACATCAACTTGAAAGCGACGAAATCTTACGGGTGAACCCCAAATATCTTTTTCAGTATGACACTCGGCGGCGGAGTGAGGGCTTGTATAGAATGGCGCTTCGCGTAAGTGGTTTATGAGTCATCTGATGGAGGTGGAGTAAGCTTCAAGGCTTATTGCACGCAGATTGATCGAAGTCCAACCATTTCTTACGGAGCTAGTCGGAAACTCCAGTTTGAGTCTTTAGAAGTAACTTTAAGCTGCGAACGGGAAAAACCACCGTCCGGTCACAGGCTGTCGTTCGGTACTTGGTGAACGTCGACGTCGGATGTTATAAACAGGGAAGCTGAGACATTTGATTTACATATCCGAGTCTTGTGCCATTCTTCCGGTGCTTTCATCAAAATTAACTTGAATCGAGGTCAGTGTAAGTGACGCACACGGGCAGGGCCTTCCTCTGGTCTCGCTATAGCTATTAGCGGTCGTCGAGTCCGAGCGCGCCAAGGCTAGCGCTTACTTAATTAAAGTTATACTAAACAGGGGCCCTCTGCCAGCGACACCGATAAATCATCGGTCCATGAAACGCTAATAGTACGTGTCGTCTTTCTCCAGCCTGATTTACGCAGACAGTAAGCGAGTCCCGCTCCTACCATTATAGCACCACAGCTCGCCATAGATCTTTATGTTCACGAATAGCTGTGCGCCCTTAGAATCAATCAAATATGGCCCATGCACGACTTCAAGCAACACATCCCAACTTGTCGATGGGCCTCTAGTATTTTGCGCTATCGGGAACAAACAACGACAACTTTTCATTTCATAGTTCGTTCACGTCACGATCTAGATCTGTATGAGTAACTTAGATAACTTGAACCAGGTGGTCCACAACAACACTCGCATTGCACAATTGAGATCTGTAGACGAGAGTGCAAGGTCTTGCTCTGTCTCCCTTCGCAAAGGTGCCCATCGGCGGTGCCCGATGGCCCCGATCCATAGTCATACAATATGTTTCCTATGCATTAGGTCAGCGACCACTGGAAGCTAACCATCTTCTGCTACTAGCCGTCCGAAATTCGTCGGCCCCGGTGTACAACGTTTTTCCATTTACACATGGGCTTCCCAATCTCCTCGGCCGGTGCGCAGTCATTGCCATGCCATAACATTTATCAGTGACATCAACTTACTTTAGTCGGCTATCTAATCCCCAACGAAATAACCATCCGAGTTGTATTGTGGAATGGAATCAAAAGATTTCCCAACAAAAGTAGACTATGAACCCTTTGGAGTCACAACTTACCGCGACCCGAGTACGATTACTGACTGTCGCTGAAAGCATAAAACAAGACTGTGAACAAATTCGTCACATTCCACCATGAAAAAATCAGCAGCGGGTGCTATTCTCGCTGTCGCCTCTGCTGCCGTATCGAGAGCATCGACCGGTAACTCGAACCTTACCGTACCTCCTGGAGCAGTGGTTTGTCCGAAACTGTGATTATGTAGTATCATATCTGACATCTGCCTCGCAGTACATTGATCCTCTGATGTACGGTGTTGTGGGAGCAAGCTACACAAAATGGCGTAACTTGTCCAGTGTCGGCTTTAACCCTACCAACACTGCGCCCCCATTCATTCAGGTATTCGACCCTTCGTTTCTCGAGGTCACCGGACCATCTGCCACAATCCGCCAAATTGCTTCAAATCCCGGCTTTTCTTTTGCCCATGAAGCACCCATCTATGTTCCGGACCTGAATGTACTCTTCTTCTCAAACACCGGTAGCGGCCCACTTTCGTATAGTGGCTGGTATAACAACAGCGTCGTTAGCATGATCAACATGACAGAAGTCGAGATGGCGCTGGCTTCTACAACCGGAGATGTCAACATCCAAGTTGAAACGGTGGGTCGCTTCTGCTCAGTTAGGTATAAATTATTGATGTCTTGGCTTGCAGGTCAACCTCCCCGACACTCTCCAAATGGTGAATGGGGGAACAGGCCCATACAAAGGAGACCTTTTATTCGTCACCTCAGGTCGTGCTTTACTTCCTCCCTCGGTTGTACTCGTCAACCCAAATCCTCCCTACAATGCCACTGTTCTACTGGACAACTTTTTAGGCCGACAATTCAATTCCCTGAATGATGTCAAAATTCTTCCTGGAACAGACATAATTTACTTCACTGATCCAAGGTGAGTAGTTGATTGAATTTCGATGTTTTCCATGCTAATAGAGCCTCGTATTCAGCTACGGATATCTTAGCGGTTTCCGTCCCGAACCGATGCTGCCATCACAGGTTTACCGCTTTGATCCGTCCACTGGGCAGGTCAGAATGGTCGCCGATCAGTTTGTGCATCCGAATGGTATTGCATTCACCCCTGACGGGACAACTGTATTTATGTAAGATTTCATCGCCTTTGGTCTGCAGATAATGTCTTCATATTAATAATTCATCAGCACCGACTCTGGTATGGGCGGAGGGTTCCTCGGAACGAATCAAACCCTTCCGGCCACGATGTGAGTTCACGTCGAGTGTGATGGTGATGAAATACTGAAGCAAAATGTAAAGCTATCAGTACGACGTTGACCCATTGACGCAGTCGTTTAAGAACCGCAGGGTGTTTGCCTACATCGACTCTGGTCTGCCCGATGGCATTCAGCTCGATACCATGGGAAACGTTTATTCAGGTTGCGGCGAGGGTACTCACGTATGGAATGCCCAAGGCACGCTCATCGGGAAGTTCTACCTAAATAGCACTTCGGCTCAAATGATGTTTACGAAGTCTGGTCTCGTCATTCTGAACGAAGAGGCTATGTATCTTGTGAACATCCAAGCTCAGGGAATCGACCTTGCCGCATCGTAGGTCTGCTGTGTGCGCATGGGTCAAGTTAAAAAAACTAGACATTAGATTCGATGTACTATTTACAGCCCATCATTATTCCCTGGTAGACAATTCCCGCTACGGTCTACCACGCTCTATTTATTGCTTACCAAACTTCTTACACTGGCAGCAAGGCCCGAGTTTTAATGCGCTGAGAATGCTCCTGTATAATCCACGGGCTGCCTCATGCATGAGGCCAACACGAGGTTCAGTGAATTTATAGATAGGAGCGGCGTGAAAGCGCCCATACAACTTGATACTTGAAGCTACTTGAAGACAGCCGACTTAGCCGATAGTGCTACTACGTCGACACACCTCTTTCCATCAACGAATAGCGAATCCCAATGTATACTTCAGGGAGGCTCGCCCCGGGGCCCCCACGACACCGATCGAGGACTTTGAGTGATCCAGGGTATCCTTACGTGGTGCCACCGTTTAAGACGACGTGGCCTCCACCAGCGCGGAGAACGACAGAGCCCATGAATGCCCCAAGCCGGACCCCCTCACGGAATTCGTCCGTAGAACGTGTGGGGGATCCATTTATCCCCTTACCAGGGTCTCTGCTTGCGCAGATGGAGGCGCGCTCCCCTACGAATACGTCCACTCCATCTCCAGGATCTCATTCACCCCAACATTATCGGAGCTCTTCTAGGCAGGGTAGCTTGTCTAGAATGGCTCAGGTTCCGCTAATACAGGATGTACCCCAGCCGCCTAGGACGGCGCTCAATACACCTCCGGTGATGCCTACACCACAGATAAGCCCATCATATACCCCAAGCTTCCCTATTCCCCAGTCGAATCACTCAGCCTTCCCTTCGCCATACCAGCCATCATCATTCTACGGAATGGCACATCAGGGATCTAGTCGTAGCGTCCGCCAGGGTCTGACTCAGAGTATTAATGAAGCCCAGAATACACCCCTAGGCTCACATTCGGGCACACTAAATGCGCACCATGGCGTTCAACAAAATGGCGTCCATCACAACCATAGCAGCTCGCATCCTGGTACACATCGTTCCCGTTCGCGTCCTCCAAGTGCAGCTTCACATAGGTATGCGTCAAATATCACCCAACCCATGTATGGTCACGGAAGCTCTGCGAGTTTGAACGCGTCGCGCACCTCTCTCAACGGTACACCTCCCAAAAATCAGTTAGTGCCTGCTGCACCCAGTCATCAGAACAATGCATCGCTAGCTCCTGGGATCTCGTCATCATTAAATCGTCCTTCACTCAACTCAATCCCATCCAGTCGCCGATCACGGCCTCACGGTCGCCCTGTTCCTGCTGAGCAGGTATCTACATCAAGCAAACACCATAAGCAAGAGACCCTTCCTGGGCCACCACCTCCTATCCCCGCAAAGCAGATTCAGCATACGACACAGCGCCCTCCCCTACCAAATATGCCAGCTGGATATACACATACTCGCTATGTGAACATGCTTTTGGCACTTGATGATATTCCGCAATGGTTCAACATGATGGCATCTTTTTTCACGTGGATCTTGCTCGCGGGATTCCTCTTATTCCCCGGAACATTCACGTCTTTGAAACAACAGCAGTTCAGCGGTACGGAAGCGCAACTGCTGGATGCGATATCCGATGTACCACTGTGAGTGACGGTCAAATTAACAGGAAATTGAGTTGTTCACCAAGCACGTATAGGTATGTTATTGCATGGCTTTGTACCGGTATTGGTGCCATTGGTATGATCTGGTTGTGGTGGAGATGGCAAAAAAATTATGTCTGGATTGTGAATCGTATCTTTGTGTGAGTGTGGTTCAATGTCACCAGGTGACTGACGTGGTTACCTTGACATAAATAGGCCTGGCCTACTCAACTCGCTCGCTGGTATCATTTCAGTTCTTTCCAACATTTACGGCGTACAAAATGGAACCTACAGCACACCGGGCAAGTCAGCGATTATTGTCACAGTTGCGGTGACGGTCGTGTGTGGATGCCTTGTTTTTGTGTATTACTTCTGGTTGCTGCGAAATATTAAGAAAGAACATGACAGGGAAGTTGGTGTTGAGCTCGCTGGAAAACACGGCGAAGGCGTTGTGAAGGGATGAAACGAAGTGGAAGATAAGATGGAATCATGGACATTGGTCAATTATGGGTTATTGGAATGTATACCGTAGGAGTACTCACTTGGTTCTAGGAAAACTTACGAGACTGGGCTACTAAAGGCAACTAATAATGGTCAATTCAGTTATTCCAGTAAGTGTCACCCGTGAAAATTCTCTTCCGAAGAGTTCAACAGAGTGAGTTGATGAAAGCCTCACAGTGACGCAATGCTCTGGTGGAGAGCTGTCGCGCATACGACGAGCAGCTCATACCTGCCACTGTAGCCTGCATAGTGCCTCAAGTCTCGACACAACTGCCTTGCGCAGAATTAGTAGCCTAATTCGATTGGTGTCGCATGTATATACCCGCAGCAAGTTTATGCACACACACACCTCGGAGTTTCTTCTGGAGTCAAACAAAAAAATGGTAAGAGATATGTATGTTTGAATTGAATATAACGCCGGGCGGTTGCAGTATAGTGACTATGAGACGCTCAATATCCGAGCAACACTAGCAGCCACATCAGATGATGAGAGATTCTCCAATTCAACGTGTTTCTCAACTCCGCGTTCTACGGGAATAAAGGTTAGTACAGCCGTGCATTAATTTACTTGAGAAGACGAGTAAAGCACGCACCAAATCGTGCAAACATCCGCGCGGGCGTGCCATTTGCCTCCCGAATCATGACGGGAAGGTCCGGGTTGTGTTTCTTGATCACTGGGTATGTGGACAGGATGAATTGCCTGCAGGAAAATTAATGAACAACATGAGTGACTGTCCTGTGTTCCGAAGCCATGACCTTACCGCGTGCCCGCCGACGCTTGGCCTGTCTGGCAGCAAAAGATGCGAATTTCACGAAGAGCGGGAGACAATGCTTTTGAAAACGTAGACATGGCGGGAATGGAATGAGATCAGGTCAAAGTAATAAGACGGACAACGTTTCTGCAATGCTTTGCTTGTAGAATCAAAAGGCTGGAGGAACGGGAGCTTACATAATGATCTCATGCGTGGTTGCAACCAGAGGCATGAGAAATAATTCTTGTTGGTTGTTTTGCTCGCCAACCATCCAATCCCCCCGCTGATCGCGACGCCCAGAGGTTTACCGGCAACCTCCACGCCATGGACGACGAACAGCAAAGACAGCAAGAAGACTGGCTTAACAGCCGAAAGAACAGGCTGCCCTCTTTTACAGAGGTCCTTTCTAGAAGGACGCGACCCCCCGTGGATTTATTCATGTTTTAGTGAGTCGTCTTTATGCTCGCTTTATTGGTTGAAGAGCTTCTGACATTGCGTTTTATGTAGTCTTTTCCTACAACGCGAAGGTGCAGAAGATATCCTGGACTTCTGGCTGGATGTTCAGCAGCACGAGAACCTTTGCAGGGCGTATTTCAAAGACGTCCGAAAGTCAGGTCGGACAATTAAGGATGATTGGCCTCAGTACTGGGAATATGCACGCCGTCGCGGTTCAATATATGGCACGGTCGTTGGACTTCAGCCCAATGCTACAAAGCGAAGTACAACGAGCACAAGCGAGATGCTCAACGATCAGGAGAAAAGTGCCACTGCTCACGCTAGTGACGAGAGGCGCGGTGGTCAACGTTCTATAACGCCCGGTATTGACAAGGAGCATTTCGCGACCGCATCCTCTCCTACTGCTGTGAACAGTCCCGATCTAGATCCACCACGATCCACTACGCCTTTCTCCCTTTCGGGTCGGACTCCTACCCTCTTCAACCTTAGACGTGCATCACGTGCGCCAACGGTTATCCCGCGTTCCGCCGCGATTACTCGTATAGATCTTATCGAGTCCGCTGAGCGCATCTTCTTCCGATATCTCTCTCCCTCAGGCACCGTAAATTCTCCAGAAAATCATGAAATATACCTCCCGCCCGCCCTCCGTATACACAGCTTTCCCCTTAGTAGCACTCAAGAGCCAAAATCACAGAGCGACCTGAACCTGATGGCACATATCCCTGATATGTTTCACGCCCAGAAAGAGTACTGCTTCAGAGCAATGGAGCAAGATGCCTTTCCGCGTTTTCTGAGAAGCAAAGCGTTTGGAAACCTCACTCCTGTGTCGGCATTGGTTCGACTTGTGGTGGGTCTCATTGTGCTGTGGATTGCACTTGCCACGGCTTTCTCCCTGATATTCCTCGATGTACAACCTAAATCCAAGAGATTTTTCGTACGTGCCGTTATCCTTTCGTTGTGTTTCTGAGTTTAACAGATGATTTGATGTACAGCTCTTCATTCCTTTCGCATTTGCGATCCTATTTCTTGTCTCACATCAGTACGAGCTCGATCCGATCCTTGTGTTCCTCGGGCAGTCAGAATCAACACCCTTCCGCACGCTTACTATCCGCGAGCCTTATGTCAAGAGATTGCTATTGGGTCGCGCCATTTGGGTCACAACTCTGGTTGCCATTTGTGTCGTAGCGCTCACGCTCATTTTCTGGGCTGTCCCTGGACATCGGCTATAGTGGTTGAGTGAAGCTAAGAGTTGCTGCGTCTCTATACTTATGTGGTACCCAATGTACGATGTTCATGAAGGAGAGTGTGCTGGTCGATATTGTTGATGCCTTTTTCTAAGCTGGGATGACAATTGACATTGATAACCATCATTATTTTCAGCTATTCGCTTACTCCCTCTTATTGGTCTTCCACTTTAATCCTTCGTATTCCGTGTTTCGCTATTATTTTATCTTGCATACCCAACCAGTCCATCTTTACCCTCACTGTGTTATGATGTTCTTTTGTTTCGCTCGTTTACTGGAGTCCTTATGACTTTTTTATGTACGTACACAGTAGGACGTTAGGAAGTTAGAATGATATTTTTAATGACACGGCATGGTTATGATTACGCTTTACGACATCGATGAAGTTGATCAAGATTCGACTTCAAGCTTGACCGATTTGTTCTTTGATTCAAGTCAGTTTGCTCATTGCTCAAATGCTCAGTATAAGCTGGAGATTCGGACTTCGAACTGATCTCGGGATGGCACTGAAAGGCTCGGAACTCGCGAGGACTCGCACCTAGCCTTCCTTTTGCTTACGTTGGGAGACTTCTAGACTATCCAAACAACCTTGTATATTCGAGAGTGAGACTACTATCTGACACTTGCCGGCGCCTCCCTTTCAAAGTCACTCTACATAATGCATATGGAACGATGAGACTTTTGGGTAACGCTTTGACGGGCATAAGTTGTGGCATGCGAGTCGCTCATCTCGCAGGCTCAAGCAAAATTCTACTGGAGTGGCTAACAAAGACTACCAGCGGAACAATGATTTGTGTCCACGCCACTCCACAGCGGAGCAGTAGACCGATTCAACAATGGTGTGAATCTCTGTGGAGTTTTGCAAGTGGCTATATATGAAGATTATGCAAATTACCAACCATCCACAAAGATTGCCATGCATCGCGCTCTTCTAGTCGACGAGATCGTTCATACTATCTTGCAAGATATCAAGTCGTCGGCGACGGACATGATCAACTTTGCAAGCACTTGCTCTGCGCTCTCTTCTCCCGCCCTCAATATAATGTGGCGTGTGCAGTATAACTTGGGACCCCTCATCATGTGTCTGCCACAGGACACGTGGGAAATTAGAGAGGACAATATCATTGTGAGTTATATACGCCGTAGGATGGAACACTGCTTACCATTTTGCAGTACCTTTCTCGAGAACCATTCCCTGCAGAATGGGAGCGTGTCAAACTTAATGCTTCCAGGATACGTAGGCTTGTTGCCAACAGCCGTGACACTCGTTCGGACCGCCGCCCGAAAGTGCATAGCCGAGTCCTGCAGCAACTTTTCGCCCTGTTTCCGCCAGCTTCGCTTTTCCCTAACCTGAGCGATTTGGATTTCTCAGCCGTGTCGGATCTACGGGAGCTTATCCCAAATCTACAACTCTCCCTGCTCCGCCAGTTCCTCTCGCCCAGGTTAGGATTCCTTGCCTTCCTCGTACCGTCAGCCGTTCCGGCGCATGAATTGAAGCAGTTTGTTAATATCCTCCCGGCGGAAGCACCTGGCCTACGGCAATTGGTAATATATGCGGAAAATGATGGTGCACCACAGCATCAGATTAACTTACCTCTCATCAACATGCAGAAGTTAAATGCACTAGGCATAGTCCGCTACGCGTGTCTTACGAAACGTAGCATTGCTGATATCAAGTACCTGCGTTTCTTACATGTCCTGGCACTTAATTTAGGAGGAGACTCTGATCCTGTGGAAGACTCACGACCGGGTGGTGTGCCACTTGAATTGATTCTCCTCCGGTATATTACGCTCGACGCTGATAGGTTGCAACACTGCACATCCTTCCTTCTTCGCGTCTCTATCCCACAATTATCAAGCCTCAGCATCAAGTACAACAAGCATGCTTTTCCGACAGAAGTCAACGACTTCTTCCTATGCCTGCACACGTCTTGTCCCGTTCCAGCATCCCTGAAAACGCTCTCCGTCCACTGCTACGGCGGCGTTTCACATCGAGATATTGACCTCCACCACCATCTCCCTTCTCACCATTTCCGGGCTTTGCTCAAGTTCAGAAGGTTGACAACTGTCAAGTTCTTAGCGATGGGGCAATACTGTCTCGACGATGGCTTCTTAGAGGATGCTGCAGTCGCTTGGCCAGATATTCAGGAGTTGAGATTTGTCCCCAAGCAAGCAGACACTTCTTCCGTCACATTCGGCGCAGTGCTTTCATTAGCCTCGCGATGCAGGTCCTTGCGTATCTTACACTTAACTTTCGATGCTACGCAAATGCCGATGCTTCCTCATGGGAGGGGAAGCGAAGATGCGTCGGAAGGAAGTCGAGAGCTCTGGCCTAAGCAAACAGTTTTTCAAACCCTGCACGTCGGAAATTCGAACGTGCGAAGCGCCTCATTTGTCTCGTTCGTCCTAGCCGTGGTGTTTCCGAATCTACTCGACATCTCATGGTTTCAAATACCTGGCATTTCCGATGATATTCCCTGGCTGCATGTGGCAACGATGGTTCGACAACTGTCGAGCCTCCAGAAGACGGACACAAGCATATCAGCTATTTTGGCTAATTTTGTACGGGATTTGTTGGCGGCTGACTTGCCTGAAGAATAATCGTGAGTCTCGATGTCAACCTAGGCAGTGTAGATGAATAAAGAGTCAAACATTATATAGAGTTCTGTGTGCTTTTATTGCCCGTGTTTCTCGCCCGAACTTGTCCACCTAAATGAAGTAACGCGCAATTCTGCTAGATTGGGCGTAAGACACCATGTTTTATCAGCATGCTACTGGCTAATTTACTTGGGTCCTGTAAATGAACTGTATAGGATTTTCAAATCATGACCCACTCCCAAAACAACAGTTGAAAATAAGAAGCAACTGTACAAATTTCGAGGAGGCACTCCCATCTCTGTGTACAAAGACCGAAGCGTTGCGCGGCTAAAGCAACGTTGCCATGCGCAAAGCAATATAACCCAGCCCACGGATACTGGATGCCTTAAAATGTAGGTTCCCCTGTATATTGGAACCCTTAATCAGGGCGGTGAAATCAGATTCGGCCCTGTCATACTCCCCTACGGTGAGCTCGATGCGTTTAGAAACGTAAGACCTGTGACAGTGGAGAAATTCGCGTGCGCTGCGCAGGGCAAGGAAATTGAGCGGTTCGGAGGCCTTGTGAGCCCGATAGCAGGGTCATAATTTCCCTGATTCAACCGCTTTTCAGACCGTCGACCAAGGAAAGCGGATCTTGCCTCTTATACATATCTACGATTTTATGTATAGTATCCATTGCTTTGGATAACCTGCCTTGGTAGAATGCAACTTGTGAAAGCCCGCGAGGTACATCCCTGCGGAAGAGCAGATCACCAGTATTGGTGGATTACAGGGGAAGCTCTTCTAAATGTATCGTTTTCCTGTAAAATATTTTCCTCATAATACAATTTAGCCCTCCAGTGCTAAATCTTGAACTGCAAGCCCCACTCGCAATCTTCCATGGACCTGGCAAATAATTCATCCGCGGATGCTGTAAATGTGTATATTCCGGCAGCGACCAGGAAAAACCGAACTTGGACTGTTATTGTTTCGCTAAGATACCTCCATGAGTCGGAATGTAGGAAGAACTCCAGGATCTCTGGGGCTTAAATGAAATGCCTTTCACATCTGTACCTACCTGCACAACTAATAACACAATGTGCTACACCCTCGTGGTCTCTGGGAGTGAGACAGGGAGCCTCGTTGGGTGATACCTGATCCAGTACATGCAAAGATAAGCAAATACCAAGTTACCGAAAGACATTATACCATTAGCATTACTCTTAAGTTCCGAAAACAGCTTCTTCATTCCTATCGCCATATCAGCCATTGCTCAAGTCGAGATTCAGATGGAGTTCAAAGGACGTACTTAATAATGAAGAGTATGAGAGCGCAATATTGGCGCAATCCAACTCTTTCCCCCATCCAGCAATGTGGTCGCTATCAATGAAGAGCCTCTCTCAAAGGGCTTCGAAGCTAATTTACTGTTGCCGCGGTTTACTGACCTGCGTGCATTGTGTCGACTGATCCCAGTACTAGCGAGATTTGTTCAACATGTTTAAGCTCTGAGAAAGCATCACCCAAAGAACCTTGCCGATCATACCTTTGGTCGCCCTTTCAAGGACTTCTCTTCAAATGGCACACATGTTTACTGTCGCCAGGAATTTGGACTTGTTCTTGATAGTTGACTGTAAGGACTTAGAGAACTACTAGTATTCGCGAGGATTTACGAGGCTTGGGCTACCTGCGAGGATGTTTGTTATCGTCCCGAGTGTACCTTTTGCGCATTCGATAGGAACGAGGTCTTTCGCAGTGTTAAATTCCGGGTTAGCTTCAGAATAGGGACTCCGTGCCTGGCATTTGTTCTGTCGGTCAAAAAAAGAAAGGGCGTGACTTTAAAATACGCATTGCTTCTAGTCTCCCGTAGGCAGACCCTAAGAGAATGAAGATAGTCGTTCCTTCTCTATTAGGCATTGCTTCAGCTTTTAGATAGCGTTTTCATTATCTACTTATATAAAGTTCTTCCAGCCCGCCAGTGTCTCGATCGGCGAAAAAGCGTTTGGAAATCGGACCGTGACAGAACTAAGTTATAATATTTGATAACATACCAACGTCTATTATGGTCTTGAATCACTTTTACCTCGTGTAGGAGCGGCAGAGTAGTTGCACGCGATGGGAACAGTTTAGGGCAAGTCGGGACCTGCAGCTTTGAGCTCGGAGGGCCCTCGCAGCAAACTCTAGTGATTAGAATAATTTTACATGGGCGGCTCGTGCTATTTTAAAGAAGAGTACAAGAGAAGGAACGACCGACCGCCTTGAAACAGAAGGAGTGATTATTTTCCTTCGTTCAAGGTCTGACTACAGGAGACTAGGACTATGTGAAGAGCAAGCTACTGGCGAGTGGAGAAATTGATTATGGAACCTGAACCAGTGCCGTTTATTGAAGTTTTTGCAGACACGGAGAAACTTGCAGTGAAGTGACAAGCTATGGACGACCTTATGTCGGACCGGTTGCCGGACCTCCACCTCTGCATGACATTAGTATGACAACTGGGTGGCATGTACATGATATGCTGCCCTGGTTGTGGGTCATCCGTCATAGCCCGTCATCCGCATCTCGGATATTTTCGTCGGGCAGTCCGTGTCAATTTACATAATTAGAACCTAGCTCATACTATGTAAAGGCTACTTGAATACATACCATGTAGTTTCCGGTTAGTACAAACGGGTTGGCCGACCTATTGGACTTCCTCGTACATCGGATGCAACCTGGAGCTCGATGCTCTGCGTTGGCTTGGTAATACACTCCGGGTCTACGCTACTACTAGTTGCCGAACGAGACGCAACTTGTTTTGAGGAGCTGTTACTACATGTAGAGAATCGGAAAGGAGTCTGGAAAAGGATATTTTGCGCTCTTTCTTCCCGGGTTATCTCGGAAGATAATGGGGGTCAGTCAGCGCCGGGACGGACACATAGCGGGAATGAATTCGGACACTGGATTTTACTAGTGATTGGTGTGATTGGTTGGCATGAAACAATGAATGATCGTCATTTTCGGTAACCTATAATTACTTCACAAGCGGTTATTTTTCCTAACACCTCTCCACCTTCTCCTCTCTGACTCTCAGACGACTGTTCCAGATGCAGGCTGCACGACAAGGTTCGTTCAATCAAGTTTGATGTTTTTGTTAATGATGACCCATCTCATTGTGCAGCCCGCCTTATGTCCATGAGCAGGACACTTGTCCGCTCTCACGTGCGTGCGCAAAAAGTTAAACTGTTCTTGACGCCTTCGACTTCGAGAGCCCAATCAGGATCTGTAGCCTCGACGGGCCCCGCTGCGTCGCAGGTGTGCTTCTCACGTACCGGCTTTCGTCTTAATATCTGAATTCTCGTTGTGAATAGACTCCACCTTCGCCAGTACCCCAACCTCCCCAATCTCAAGGGAAATGGAGACACTTCTTACAGACTCTTGGGCGCGTTACATTGGTAACAATTATCGGAGGTGAGTACTGCCTCTTAGACATCAATTACCTTTGCTGATTAGGGATCGTCTATCTGTCTAAACTTCTGAATGGAATCTTGCAACCTTGAAAATGCAGCTTCTGCGACCTTCTACTACATTGCACAAAAGGAGAGACACCCAGGCCCACAACTCCCTTTTGACCCCTCCAAAAAGACCCTGGTCATCCTTGGCAGTGGTTGGGGAGCAACAAGCCTCCTCAAGGGACTTGACACTAGCGACTATAACACCGTGCGTTTCATTCGAATAGGAAGCTGAGGTTACACGCTTATTACATGATGATCCATAGATTGTTGTCTCCCCGAAGAACTTCTTCCTCTTCACGCCTCTTCTTCCCTCCGTAGCAGTCGGCACGCTAAACGCACGATCTATTCTCCAGCGTGGGTTCCCGTCATGTTAGTCTGCAGTTTCAGAAAAATAACACCAATTACAGCTACCCGCTACGTAACCCGACACAAATCGCGCCAAGTATTAGTTATCGAAGCCGAGGCTAAGGAAGTCGACGTGCGTAATCTCACATATCTTGCATCAAATATTAAAATGATTTACAATGTTAGCCGGTTAACAAAACTGTTACGCTCTCAGGCGAGTTTTTCCGCTCCATCTACTCCTCCTTCGTCAGGAACTAATGACGGTCGAATTATACAGATGACTCGGAGATCCAAGGTCAAATTTCAAGTACGACTATCCCGTACGATTACCTTGTGTATGCTGTCGGCGCAGAGACGCAGACATTTGGTATTCCTGGTGTGAGGGAGCACGCATGCTTCATGAAAGAGCTGCACGATGCTGAGAAGGTGCGTCAGCGATTCCTTCTGCCTCTACCACTTTACTGAATGTATTGGTATGGCAGATGCAAAGACGGTTCCTGGACTGTATGTCGTTACATCATCCAATATTGTTATGCAGCTGATAGATATCTTTCCAGGCGTAGAGAGCGCCGCTTTCCCGGGCCAAAGTGATGAGGAGAAGGACCGGTTGTTGCATATGGTACGTCTTGATCATTAACATCCGCGTCAGTCCGGTCCGGTTTTCCGGTTTATCGGAAGTTACTCGCTCCAGCCTGTCTCTATTGTGAGGCAACATTGGTATCTCGCTATTTGAGCTCTTCCTATTGTGACCGACGCCTTGATTCCTTCTGATTCGAGCATCTCATCGTGCCCGGTGATTGCTGCCTTATCTTAGTCGAATCCCTTGCCATCAAAGATTATATGCTCATTTTCGGCAGGTTGTAGTAGGTGGTGGTCCGACAGGTATCGAACTCAGCGGCGAACTGCGCGACTTCCTCGAGGTATGTCTGACATGTCCTACCTCCACTACTTGTCATCTGACCTGGTATCAAGGAAGACCTCAAGTCGTGGTACCCAGAGCTTGCCTCGCGCATCAGCATCACGCTGGTTGAGGCTCTTCCTAGCGTGCTTCCCTCATTCAGCAAGGAGCTAATCGCATATACTGAGCGCACGTTCAAGGAGTCCGACATCGATATCCTCACGAAGACGATGGTAAAGAAGGTGAACGAGAAGAGTGTCCTTCTTAAGGGCCCCGATGGTGTCGAACGGGAGGTGCCGTGCGGGATGGTTGTCTGGGCTGCTGTATGTTCTGTCTTATTGTGGTGTTTTTGCTTTTTCACGTGTCTACTCGCAGGGCAACACTGCCCGCCAAATAAGTCGGGATTTGATGGCGAAGCTACCTGAAGACCAGACGAACAAGCGCGGGATCGCCGTCGACGATTACCTCCGCATGAAGGGAGCACGCGATATCTTCGCCGTCGGTGACTGTACGGCGTCTTCCTATGCTCCCACTGCCCAGGTCGCAAGCCAGCAGGGTTCATATCTTGCGCGCGTTTTCAAGTTGATTGCGAAGAAAGACAAACTCGAGGATGATCTGGCTCATGCTGAGACTAGTGGAGAGGCAGAGAAGCTGAAGAAGCAGGTGGATAAGGTCAAATTGAAGCCATTCCATTACAGTCATCAGGGGTCGCTGGCGTGCGTGTTTCCCGTCTTATATTGACTCGTTCGATTACTCACCTGATTTATAGTTACATCGGCTCCGACAAAGCAATTGCTGACTTGCCTATCTTCGGGCGTGAGGTATGTTGTTTGCTCTCATGGACGTAAGATCTGTGGCTAACTAGAGTATAGTGGACCAGTGGAGGTGTTGCGACGTTCATGTTTTGGCGGAGTGCCTATTTGAGCACACTATTCTCTCTCCGAAACCGAAGCTTAGTTGCTGGAGACTGGATAAGGGTGAAGTTGTGGGGACGGTGAGTGCTCGAGTCTTTTTCTGTCTTCCATTCTCTCGCGAAATAACTTTCCTTTCGTTATTGTGATGAGGCCAACGGACTAATACTAATACCACCTACTTACAGTGATGTGAGTCGGGAATGAGGGCTGAGCATCAACAGCCAGGACCAGCAAACTATGCGACGAGATGGACCATATTAGCAGCAGCATATCCAGACATAGACTATAGACCATATAGAGACACATCGTTTCCCCCTTGTTTATCATTCCTCATTCACTTTGCTACGTAGTAATCGCGTCTCCGGTTTTGATCGTTTGAGTACGCCTTCCGTTCCTTCCAGTTTATTTCACCGCTACTTGATCTTTTCACGTCTTCGTTTCTTGTTATTGCGGATGAGTGTTGGGAAAGATGCTGTGAGGTGCAGAGATATAGCTTACTGAGCATGTATAGATTGGTTTTAATGACTGTTTTCAATGAACGAGTCGTTGCACGGTGGTGGACAACTAATACTTATGTAGTCACAGTGGAGCCAAAGTTTCGGTTGATTATTCTAAATTCCTGACAGTAGAACATCCTATGTTGACTAAATATAAAACTACCAACTTGCAATAACGAGTCTCATACATCCTATGTAAGGACAGAACTTTGTGACATCGAAGAGAAATATGTCAAGGCATAAAGCGTAGCATTCTGAGGAGAGTAATGGATGTATGATAGTCACGAGACCAAGCGTAACCATACACAAGCTAGCTGTCACGGTGATACACGATAACGAACAGAGTGATGTTTAGGTACCCTGGACCTTACCAGACCTTCTTACGATATTTGATACCTAGATGGACTTCGAGAACGTGGCGCCAAGCACTGTCACGCCGCATGGTGTGAATACCGCGCTTAGAATAATGACAACTCTCCCAACGACACGAGATTTGCGTATCTTGAGGCCTGGACAGATGGCTGGTGATAATATGCGCCTTTATTGCATCCACCGGCCCCTCAAACCCGCAGGGGACATTGTCTCCGCGAAGCCAGCGGCATGACTGTATCAGGGAGCGGGGTATGACCTTTGCACCATCAGTTGGGAGAGACAGCTCAAAAGACGAGATCACGCACCTGAGGCTCCTGAGAGTGGCATGTGCATCAATTTAAAGATTTCTAACGAAGTTGCATGATGCAATGCACGTACGGTCTGCTTGACATGAAAGTTACGAATAAGGTCCCTGTCTTCAGTTTCTTGGTCGGGGTCAATGGAAGGTTGAGTGATGCCCTCCATTATTTCGGGAGTGGTCGAGATCTGAAATCGTCGTCCGCATCCTGGACTTTTTCGGTAGTGAGGTGCCATCAGATTCACGGGAGACATATACTAACCAATCAATCGAGGAACAAGTCAGCGGTCCAGACGAACCGCTAATTATTTTGCAAAAAGGACATTGGTATGTTGCAGACCAGCTTGAGGCCATCCGTTGTTCGACAATAATAATCCTCATTACAATCGTCATGCCGGCTTCGAATTCAATTGCCGACCATCCATGGCTTGTCAATTGGGTTACTTGCATGCTGTCATCAATGCATAAATCGTATAATCCTTTCTCCATGTACCATCTCTGAATTCGAGCTTCCTTTGAGTCGCATTGAAACAGTACTGAAACCATCATATTGAGTTGCTAAAGGGAATCAATGAGTAAGCTTCCGAAAAACACTGATTTAAACTGGACCTGATATGAGGTGCAGTGGTCCACTTGTATTTGGTGTTCGTATCCTGTGGCATCTACCAGTGTCATACATCGAAGTGCAATAGTCTTGGGTAACTGCGTTTCAAGAGAGCGCTGAAGGGTTTGCATTTGTACAAGGATATCCCTCTGTTGTGCCGAAATTTCGTGTACATCATTCTGCGCTTGCATCTGAGACGAAAACTACCAACAGAAGGATGAGCATATGCAAAGAATGTTTATATTGTAGAACCGAACCGAATACTCGAGAAGATAATCGTTGATTTCACTGGAGCATCTGGTAATAGCTTGTGTGACCCGGGATGCATAATTGCGACGAGATTTATTCAGGTTTTCCAGTTTGTATGAGGTCTCTAGCAGTATCCTATGTGCGACTCAAATGTCGGAAATACAACACACATCGACAAGCATACCTGGTTAAGGAATCTCTCCGGGATTGTTCACCAGGATCTCGGGCAGTTGGTGCATTGCAGAGATGGCAGCATAGTCGGATGAGTCGTGATTTCAGGCTAGCTATGTCTGCCCTATTCTGACTCCTTCTCTGTGATAGGCTTTGAAATCAAGAAACGTCATCGGAATCAAATGGGCTCTCACATCTATATCTTGAAGGATTACTAACAATCCAGTAATAACAGCTTGTATTGGAGGACCAGCAAATGGAATCGCCCCTGCGGCAGCCTGTAACAGGGGTAAACATAGTTGTGCCATGTCAGAAGCCTGGCGCCCGTAGGATTGAGTAGTAGAAACGTTGGAGGAGACTTCGTGACCTGGTTCTCTGCTGGCAGGAACGGCGCGCGGGGGAGATGACTTCGAAATGGGCGTACTAGGTGAAGGAGAGGCCGTAGTGATGACCGAAGGGATGGACCCATCGCCTTCCTGATAGATGACTGTCGAGTTGCTCTGCCTCGAAAGGCTCTTCGTAGAACGCCTCAAACGAAGTACGATGAATTTGGGCAAAACCCTGTCCCACGGAAAGTGCATTTGAATCAGACAGAAAGGTAGCAAGAGATGGTAGACAGAGTCAAGGAGAGCGGTTGAGATAGCGACTTCTATAACCATGAGGCAATTTACACGCACGAGGCTTGTCACGGTGCACAGCAGTAGGGGACAGGTAATAACACTAGTCTAAGCCCATTATGGAAGTAAGGGAGCGCTTCCCACTGCCTGCAGTGCCTTGACTTCCTGTGTCGAAGACACAGGTAGTAGAAATGGATTCCCTTATTTATTGGATTATTGTTTGATTGTTGCTGGTGGACCAGCAGACCACGGGAGGAACATGGGCTAGTGGTGTCAGAAAATCGACAAGTGAGAAGACGTTGAGAGGATTCAGTGTGAGGAGACATAACGCAGGGCTGCGCGACGTATGAGACCGTGAAGATCCGGAGGGTTAGTGTCAGGATGAGTGGTGAGTCATATCATCGCTCTCTGGCATGCGTTCTGGAAAAGACGAATTTATTAGTGGCTATGGTCCTCATAGCTCATGTCATAGCTATGCGTGAGCTTCCTTGCCACTTCTATCGAGCCTCGCTGAAGAGTGTCTGACCAGTGCTGGGCCTGTCTACCGTACGTTTCAGCGCTTCTCGCCAGGGATCTGGCTGATGGGAAACAGCATGATACTAAGGAACACACCTGAAACGATCTAGGTGAAGGTATTTGTATGATAGTCAAATTTGAGACGCTGTAGGTTTTGTTGCTTGAACACACAGTATGAGCTCCCGTGTCATTCAAGACACTCGAGATTTAACCGAGAGTTCAGTCCGTCGCTGCCGTGTAGTTGAGAGACAGATATCCAAGATGGATCAGTAGAGGTGGTATAAGTACTCGTTCATACAGTCCTTCGATCAGTCATTACTCGTACAATACAGCCAGTGCCAGCGATTTCTGTCAGCTGAAAATTTATCGTCAGGAAGTCTATACTTATACCACTCAGGAAGCCCCAGACGCACCTTTTCGTGCCACCCCAAGAGCACGCTTCCGCTCACGTCTCCCCAGCCCGGCATCCCCATACCCTTGTAAATGTACTTCATCAAAGTGTCCTGAGCATCCTGGGAGAGTGCTTTCACGACGTTGCTTATCTCTGCAGATTTCGTGCTGTTCAGTATCGAGACCACGGTCTGCAACGTCAAGTTCTTGGGCACTTTGTCAACATCGTGATAGGGTCTGGATCTCTCGACAGCGCACGCACCTTGGCCTCTTCGACATTTGCACCGTAAGGCGCGCTGTCCAGCGCGATGTCCAGGGCCCCTGGTATGTCGCCCCTAATAGTGCTTAGGTTGGATCATGATGCAAAGTCGCAAGATGGATGTGACTGTACTTGGCTAATGCGCTCCTGACGACGGCTTGCTTCTGTTTCGCATCGTTCAAAGCCTGAGCTGGGTCTCGTGGATCTGGTTCATAAAGCTCGCTCTCTAGCAAGACGTCCTCGTCGTAGGCATCGATGTCGATCTTTCTGAAAGACATGGTCGTTTTGGCGTGAAAGGTGCCAAGTGGTGACTGCGTTTCGTTTAACAAGTCACATGTCTAAATCCGTCAACATGATTTCAATTGTTCTCACTGTTTCACGTGCATCGAAATTATATGTATATCCGAGACGCGGCTACACAATTACTGGTAGGGCCTACAAGGTCAAGAACGAGGCTTTCTTAGGTGGCAGTTCGCAGTTCATAGCCTCACGGTAAATGCAATAATTTCACGGTAGTGTTCGCGTCAGGCGTTCGCTGAGCGCTCTCAAATCAGGTTACCAAGATGCTCTTAAAGCAACTCAATAACCCAACTGATGCAAATCATGATGTGAAGACCGGTACCAGCCGAGCTTCAAGCTTCAAATCTATAGATGATACTCACAAATCCAACAAATGAGTGAACGCATGCATGAATAGCCTGCACCTTCCGAATTTCCAAACTTCCAACCATCACCACCCAAAAGTTTCCTCGTGAAACGTAACTCCACCCACAGCCGTGCGCATGCGAGTGTCAAACCCGTTCACCACACTCGCCGTGATGTTCGCCAGCGACACAGGACCGCAAACGCCGACGAAAATACCGTTCGCGCCCCCCGCCGACATGGTGCCCGTGACCACTGCATCGAGCAGCTTTGCGAGTTTGGGGCGGCCAGGCAGGAGAGTGATACCGCGAGGGAGGATCATCCCGTCGAATGTCGTGCTAATGGCGCGGGTGTAGAACACGTGCACACGAACACGAGCGGTTGTACCCCTTTCCACGATTGACGCCAGCTGCGTGACTAGAGGGGAGAGAGATCCTGTGCATCGAGGGTATGAGCGAGCAGCTGGAAACGAAACAATGATGCATACCAGGGTCTTGGATAGACCATACGATGTCGATGATCTTCACATCGTTGTTCCCGCTAGCCCGAATCAGATCCTGCACTGCCGATAGTGCAAAAGTGATGCCGCTCCCACCAACAACGAACATCGCCCCGGAATAACTCGACATCACTGTGTGTCCCACGCCGCCTGCCATGATGAAACAAATGTTTGATCAGGTGTATAGACTCCCCAGCGACACGACAACGCACCATAGGGACCCTCTACCATTACTGTAACGTCACGGCCAGCTTCCTTGCCACATTCACCGTAGGAAGACGTTTGAGCCATGTCGAAGAGACTGCCAGTCCAACGTCCAGTCTTCTTACACATAAGAACCATTCCTTCCTGCGTCTGCGTCGCGTTCGCGATGGTGAAAGGGTGCACCTCGGACCATCCCCACCATCCCATGGATGATGACAGCACCCTCAGACGGACGTGCTGGCCTGCACGCCAACCAGCATTTAGCGAGGGCACCTCAACTCGGGTGATTCCGAGCTCTGTGACAGGACGCAGCCTTGCCGTAGCGATACGAGTCTTGACAGCCCGCACGACGTGATCGATGCTATAGAAGACAACAGCGGCGATGACGTATGGAATACAGGTAGGCTCGTGGTAACATGCCTACGTGCGCGGTTATCGTTAATACCGGGATATATATATGTATAAACAAAAAAAAGGATGCTTACAGCGAATAAAAACACGTTGAGGCCCACGATATGGGTTGCCAAGAAGAGATTATATGATCTTGATCTGACGAATGAGGTCGAACAGAATCCCAGGAGGTCTAAACAGACCAATGCGACGATACCCCAGCGAACGTAATTCTCGGCGAGCTTCTCATAGATGGTGCCGTTAAGGCTCCATTTATAGACTGCGCAGCAGATGGCGTCAGATAATAAGGTAGAAGACGTTATGCAGTGGTACGTACCGTAGCCGAGAAAATGAATATTTGCGCCAATGACCATCAGTCTACCGACCAGGCGATGGAGGAAATTCAGCTGGATGATGACGCGTTCAGCGAAATGGTGAAACATTTATTAATCAAAAACAGACCTTTTCGTATCCGACGCCAACCATGATGCCGATTATGTTGTTCTTGGTAGCCAGGGCATATACAAAAGGAATTTGGGAAGTGATGACAAAACCAGCTCGGTGAGGGTCAGTAAATGGATCTGACTTGTAGAAAGACACGTAGAAGATGATACTGGTGTACAGTATCATGAGGAGAACCTGACCAATGGAGTAGTTGTCATGAACACGGTAGTGCAACACGGATGCGGCAGAGTGCAAGAGATAGTATGAAGGGGGTGGGATACGCTGGGGAGTCAAAGGCAGCTCTTTCTCGTTATAGGGATCGTGCAGACGCGTTTTTCCGGGGTGATATGGTAATGAAACGCAGGCTGTCAGAGAATGATCGGAGGAGGATTCAAGATCTATGAAGGAAGGTTTTGTAGAATCAATGGGATACGAAATAGGGGGGTTGCAGTTGATCGCTGGGTTCATAGATCTGCGGGGTACGACAGAATACAGACGGTGGCCTTGAGACCATTCCGACCTGCGGCTGAAACGAGCGTACGCCTTGGGTAAATTGGCTAAGGCAAAGATGAGGATAATGCCAAAAATAAAAATGTCAGCGTGGTAAACAAGGTCATCGTCCAGACCCATGGTGAGATAGAATGAATGACGACACGAAGTGACAGTTGGACTTGAACAAGTAAGTTATAACTGAGGCTTTCCAGTAGCCCTGGTTGTTTTGAAAGGAGCGGGGTCGATTGTACGCGTGACCAGCTGGCAGGCGTGTCTGGCAGTGGGATAAAGTAAGTGGACGAAACGAAAACTCGGAACCATATGCTGCCCCTTATGTACATTCAGTGGGCGAACATTTTAGCATAATGAATGATATGGTCAAGCGCGCAACAATGAAAATAATAATGGCAACAAAGTGGAGAAATGCATTTCATTTCTCACAGCTTGTACTTTTCAGTGGTAGTGCTCTGCTCAAAAATAGAACTCACAACAGATGTCATCGCGGGCAATGCATTAAAGTTTTACTACAACAACGGAAGATACCGTGACCCGTTCCAACGCCGTCCTTGTCGATGAACTGGATCGTAAACAAGCGCCGTGACTGGCAGACTCGGAGCAACTATTCTGCCCGTGTAGTGGTCGACCAAGCGGAGACGCAAAAAGACGAATCACTGTGCACTACCAGGCCTTGAAACGAGCTTGATGTATGCACCCAGCATATGTCTCATCACAATTAGATCTGAAAAGCTCCTAGCGCTCACTAGGAAAGGATACTTTCACGACTGCTGATGTTTCGTACTCACTGAAGCAACGCTGAAGTGATGGCTAAATTTGGGCGAGACACTACAACTTTCATCATGACCATCTCCTCTACTGATCTCAGACTCCATCATAACGCGCCGGATTAACATTCTCCCATGAAGGCTGGAACGTACAGATGAACATCAGTGATGGTGCTGGCTGGCCCGGCCCCGTCGCACAGACCGAAATTGTCGGGATCTTAGACATTTTGGATTCTCCGTTCAGAGATCTCTGTATTACTTCTATGTGGGGACTCCGTGTTAACGCGATTGCCAATTGGCCATCACACAGCACACGTATGCGAAACAGACGTTTTTACTCGTTCAACTCGTTTGATTTTTTCCCCTGCGCCACATACTGTGGCACGTTCCCTCAACCCGAACAAGGGGTGGCACAAGTGCAGTGCAGGAGTGACTTGTAAAATTTAGACCTTCTGCAGTGCATGTCATCATCAGACATGGATTTGAAACGAGGTTTCAAAAGTCGAGAGCGCATTAGCACCCATAAACCAGGAACATATGCGGGAGAAGACAATATATTTCGTCGTCAACCCCGATTTCAAGTACAATGTCAAGGGGACTATCTGTATAAACTGTCCCTGGCGGTCGACTCCTTCCAAACGGTGGGACCCAGGGACAATCTGACAAACATTCAATTCTGACTTGGCCGTTATAGTATCTCACATTTCGGCGATTGACAGCAAAAAACCGAAAGAAAGGAGTCTCAAGGAACTGCGCGAGGTGACACCATGCCGACTGAACAATAAAGATTTATCATGGATACCCTATGTGTCAACCTACTGACCACCAATCCTACGGTTCTCAGGTTCCCTCGCCATTTGACTCTTACTCCTCGTCCTTGGGCGTACTTTTGAGTACCATTCCCATGCAAGCCGAATAACTTCACCATCTGCATCGAAAGGTGTTGGAATTTCACTGTATCCGGGGCGCGCCGTTGGGTGGCGCACGTATATGGCGCTGCAGGTGGGGAAGGAAACTTCCGCATAGGCAGGAATGAATATGAAAGGAGACGCATATAGTGGGAGGTGGAAAGGAGTTAAAGAGGGATTCGTAGAAGCAACTTTCGCAGAAGGACCTGGCCGGGGGGAATTCAAAGACTCTGATTCAGACGCAGAGTCTGAGAGTTGCTCGTCTTTGGACTCTTCCTTCGAGGACGTGGGCTCTTGGAGGAAACGGATGGCTGCAGGGTCGACGGAGATCATATCGCCTGGGGCTAGACGCGTGTTGGCATCCGTGTGCTGGAAATGAGTATTAGTGCAGCAGGAGTGAACGGCAGGAGAGTAAACTAGTGTACCTTCTTGCCATTTAGTAGGACGGAACCGTGAATGACGAGTCTCCGTGCCTCGTAGACACTATGCGCAAGGCAGCACCGGAAGATGAACACATCAATGCGCCTCTCGACTTCTGCAAGCATCAAACTGCCCACAGGGGCCAAGCCCTTCGTTTTCTCTTCATATGCCCTCTTCTTCGCTCTCTCCAACTGCTCTGTACGTCCGGCGAACGCGTCGAGATCACCATTAGTGGAAAGCGCGTGCTGACGAGGCCGGACATCGGGAAGTGTATCGGGGAGGTACCACCGCTTGAATATCTTCTCGTTGATGAAGTCACCATGGTACGCACGTACGAGGGCTTTCGAGATCCAACGCTGTTGGAAGAGCGTCTTGGGAGTGCGGGTGAAGTCAATGGCCGCTGCTCCTGCACCACATGAACGCCTCCAAAGGTTGTAAAGGTTACGCGGAGACCAACTCTATTAGAAATATTGGCTTGTAAATTGAAAAGAAGATATGGAACTGACCATGCGAGGCATGGCCTTGCGGAATGCAAAAATGTTAGCATCCCTCATGTTGAACCGTGAAGTCGAGTTATTGGGGCGTCCTTTAACTCCTTACACGAACGAGTTTCTCCCAACAATAGTGGAGACGGTGCAGCGCTGCTCTCTAAAAACTTGAAGGAAGCGGGTTTGTTGAAGAAAAAGGTGACTTACCAAAAACAGCAATCAGAAGTATTCACGCGGCGCGTCCACATTGTTACTTACATTCCGTCTCTCCGAGTACAGTAATCTATCTAGATTCTACATCAACTATGGATCCCTACACTCCTTTGCGCGCGCGTCCAGGAGGTCGCAAGAAGAACCTCGGACTGTCCGCAAAAGAGTACACCAAGGTATAGCAGTCTCCTTGGTTAATATGTAGACTGATCGGTCATTCAGATCACAGGCACCATCGCTTCTGTTCGCAGAAACCGGCAACTGAGCGACGATATCTACGAGGATGAAGACGTCCGTGTACGCTCATCACGAGAAAACCGCGTCAAAAGTATGTGTGTTCCTCAATGAGCATTGCATAACTGAAGTAGTGATGGACGCGCAGGTCACGAACCATCATTCATCGCTGAGACCTCCTTCGTGCGCGCACCATTGAACTCACGCGTGGGTTCGTCTGCATCGATACCAAAGGCTAAAGGCAAGGCAAAGGAAGATGTACTGGACAGTCTTCCTGTGGATATACAAGAGGCTTTGATTTTGGAAGATCTCCTCTATGTCTTAATGGTGCGTCTCTGCTGCAATGTTGTATTTGAAATATGGTCGCACTGTCAACTGGGGCACTCTGTGACCTCGTTTGTGTCAGAAGATTCC
>PVYJ01004154.1:0-10716 GCA_002995095.1 Rhizopogon sp. AM-2018a | reverse complement strand
AAGGAGGATGTCGCAAAGCAGTTCGGCACCATCTCGACTCTTTACATTCCACCCCGTGATGAAGGCCACGTTAATTTCAGTATGGCGGAGGCCTTTGGCAGCCCAGGCGCGCCAGTCCAGCTGAATTCTGCGCTGAAATGGGCTGGTCCGAAACTCAACCTTGTATCTGCCAATGGCCCGCATGAGCGCGACGTCATAGCTCAAGTTGATACTCATGTCGCACCAGAAGGGCACAAGAAGCTCCATACCTCCGCTGCAATGAAGAAATTCATGACAGATTTGGCACTGAAGCCAAAGTTCCTCGAGGAGTACAAGCTCGATCCTGCAGCAGTTGTTGAATCTGCGGAAGGGCTCTCCAATTTGGAGCAGTTCGGGCTCAAGTTTGCGAGGGGTGGACCTGCTGATGTATTGATGAAGGCCACTGAATCTGACATTGCTAGCGGTCGACAGCTGACTGAAGGGGAGATCATGAAAGGAAATGGACCACTGGGTTTACAGACTGCTGCAGTTCTCCTCCTTGGCCTTGGTACGATCATCTTAAAGGGAACTAATCCCTAAATTTTGCTTGGCGATGATTTGTGGGATGTATCCCTTCCTATGGTGACTAGTTTTTAGTTCGTGCGTTCTAGCTTCATGATAACAGTGTACACTACTTTTTGACACAAGGGTCTTGTCGATAGGTTAATTCAATTTCGAATCGATCTCTCAGAGCGTCGAAAGGCAAAAAATCAGGCCCTTTGAGATAAAGTGGTAGAGATGGAAGAGCGGGAAAGTGACCGTCTTCGTCCCTCTTTCGTGCAATTCTTCGATTTCGTTAGCGACTGCTTGGAACAACCTTTCCCCTGTGGTCGGGACACACTGGTCTCACTACTGGGCCTTTTCTGGATCATACTACTAGGATGGCTACAGACGAGTTCCTCTCACAGGCGCTGGTGCATCTGTATTCAATGGAAGGGGTACATATGGTCAGACCATAACATATATATCCCCACTTCACCTTCCCATCCCATTCCTCAACCAACTTGCCTCTTCTTCAGCTCTGAATCGCTCATTCTTTTCAACGTCTCGCACTCATGCACTAGACTACCCGCTTCATCCTTCTGTTTCACGAACATCCCCGTACCAAAAAAAACCTCGTCGTGCCACTCCGAACCCATTTCCAAGCCTCTATAAGCCGTTGTTCCGAAACCCGATCAACTGCGGAAGGTGGAATGAAACCTATCGCCTGTATCAGCTCCGTAGGTGTGTTCGTCGTCATCGTCATCGGAGCCCTCTTCTACAGGGCTCGATTCATCTTCACACTCGTCCTCGTCTTTAGGGTCGAGTGTCTCTTCCTTCGGTTTGGGCACCGCACTGTACCTATACGCAATACAGCCCCGTGTCCTGTCCTTACCTTTATAAATATAGTATAGAGAACAGGACCGACAGAAATGTCAAAACGGTCCTTGAGAGCGTCGAAAAGAACAGCATCGTTCCCTTTGAGTGATTCCCTCTCGACGCTCTGTCTCTGTTTGTGATAGAGATAGCAGAGCGGGAAACCGACCGTGTGCGTCCCTCTGTTGTGCAATCTTTGGATTTCGTTGGTGATTCCTTGGATCGACGTATCGTCTGGTTTACTAGGGTACGTGGTCATAGATTCCAGGAATTTCCCGCGCTGGGAAAGGGTCTCTAATGCAATGTAGTTGAGCGGTGAAAATCTAGGATATTCTCCGATGACTTCAATGTCGTACTGGAGTACGAGTTGTATACCCTTGATCACGGGCATGAATTTATACTCCATGTCCTTGTAAAATGCGACGACGACAGCTCCGAGATTCTTCGAGAGGCGAGAAGTCGTCGGGTGCAAATCAACGCTCACTTCGATGCCTCGATGTTGTACTACAAGTTCTCCCCCCTCCTATTCTGTATTGAGCGCAAAAAGCATCGTTCCACGGTGCGCATCGCTATGCGAATCGCGGCGCCAAGCAAAGTGCGCCCCTTCCCCTTCTCCATGTATGGCGAGTTTATACAACTTCATTTTGAGTGCCTTTCCTGTGAACATGTCAGATCCGAGCTGACATTTGATTCTGTCGATGACTTGTTCATACGGGTGTTCGAATTTGAGATCATCAGCTTTGAGCTTCTTTCCGTTCCTGTAGGAAGAAGGGGGGTAAATATTAATCACTGTCTCTTTCGCTCGGGAAGAAATTACGTGCTCTTGAAATACTGAAACGTTGGGCTTCGTCCATCCACCTGCTCTCTCGTCTTTGACACTTATTGCAAAACTGCATCTCCTGTCAAGAACAAAAAGACGCGAAGGGACTGTCGCTGAGCTTGTCGATCGCACGGGTAAGTTTGGTGTCGGTGCGTACCCTGTACCCTATTTCTGTTTCGGGTATGGATGTAAGACGCTCGTTGAAGCGTTTGTAGATGAAGGCATCATGCTCTAAAGTGGTTGATGACTGCGGGTTGTCTTCTTGCGACATGATGAAGGCCCTTTGTTAAATTTTATACGAATTGAATGTTGAGTGACAACCTTCCGGCAAAGAAGGGGAAAAGTCAAGGGGCCATAATGAGACAATTCATTACCCCTAAAGTTTCATGCTACGTACTATCTATAGGGGTATGTAAGCTTTCTCTGCCTCAGGCATTTTCAATCCCAAGCTACGTACTCGATTTAAGCCGCCAGTGACCCCTAGCGTCCAACACAACTGGAGTGCTCGTCTTGTGATCAAGATGCCAGCGCCAGTAGCAGTCTGCGTCGTCGCGGCTATCGCAGGTATAGCTGCCGTTGTTGCATTTAAAGAGGTACATTTATCTTCTATGCCCCTTTTCTGTACAGCACACCCATATTCACCTACTCTCCCCAAATGCTCACTGACAAACACTCCAGTTTGTCTTCGAACCTCACATCATACCAGTCATCGAGCGCTGGACAGAGGACTTCCTCGAAAACCGTCGTGCTCGACGCAGTGCCAGAGGCCGCGTCTCCATTCCCGCATCCTCTAGGGGGCCTGGGAATGGAGACTCGCACACCACCTGTGCTGATGCGAGGAAAAGAACTTCTGCACCAGATGATTCCATCGAACTAGAAAGCCTCAACCTCGATGAATGGCGGAATGATGTCCATCGTAACATGACAGGAACAGGCGTGACGCGGAGACCCGGGGTGGTTCCTGAAACTGTTGAGCAGCGCGGTTGAAACTACGATGAAGACACATCTCTCTCTGGTGATAATCAAACTCTGTCATGTTATCAAATCAGAATAAATACAGGTTCCATAGTAGTTGGCGGTAGCATAAACTCGCTCAAGTCAAAAGAAGGTTATACAAACCAGATTAACTGTATCCTCATCAGCATCACACACCGAATAATTACGCGGGGAGAGGGACTACCATATCCATCCGCGCCAATGCGTCTGACCATCATATCGATATTCAGGATCGATCGCCCCTTAGCCCACCCGCCTCTTCTTCACCTCCCTCCCCCTCCCTCTGCCCCTCTCATCTCCATCCGATTCACTCACACCCTTCTCTTTCTCCCTCGCGCTACGCTCACGCAGAACAACACGTACGGAGCTGCCTCTCACGCTCGCCCGCGGGCGCGAGAGACTCCGCTCTTCCCTTGCCGCGCTCCTCGTGCGTGGTCTGCGCGGTTCATCGGCAGTGGGACGCGTATTTGCCTTTGTGCTCATATTTGTATTTGTGCGTTCTCGAGGTGGACGGAGTGGAGTGTTGGGTTCGCGAGGGGGGTCTGAGTCCCGTGGGGTGGTGGATTTATGTCGTGCTAGCGCTGGTGCGTCGGACTCAGATATGGTCTCGCCGTCTACTGTGGGAGAGGCGACGTGGGATTGGTGGAGATGTGATTTTGGAAGAGGTCTGCTGCGTAGTTGGTTGGTGGAGGAGGTCTTGGAGAGGGGTTTAGGGGTGGACCTGGTGGATGCTTTGGAGGGAGGTTTGCGGGTAGTAGCTGATTTGGGCGATGACTCGTCGATAGATTTCGCTTTTGCCTTGCCTTTGTCTTTCTTCCTCATGCTAATACCCACGTCGTCGCTAGAGATGGATGCACTCCGCTTGCGCTTCCGGCCATGGCATCCCATGGTATCGCATGATACCAGCTTATCATCATGTATGGTCGAATCTGCGCGGAATCGTGCGCGTTTGATGTCGGTCTTTAGGTTGAATGAGCATTTTAAATTAGTTCAAGAGAAAAGGCTCACAGTGTGCCTTCCCTCGTAGCACCACCCATCAGGAGGTCCCATATCACCAGTTCCTTCGACGCTCTGCCCGCAGCAGCTCCATAGGGTCTCATAAGCGGGACGGTCGACGAGAGCGCTCTCGTCATCGTGTGGAACGCGGCAGGACGTGTCTGTGTTGGAGAGCTCGAAGAAGGAGGAATGACAGCGGGCGCAGTGGAGCTGAGGGGGTGGGGAGAGGGAGCTAAAGAAGTTCGTGAGAGCGGTGAGGGTTCGCGGGGAGGGAGGTGTCTGTTGTGAAGTTGTCAATGGGCAAAGGTGGGCGAGAGTGTACGTGTGTAGGGTCTGTGGTGGTACGGAGCGCACGAGGTCATAGAGGACGGTTGGGTCTGTGACTTCGGTCTCAGCGCCAAGATCCGTGGTAAAGGAATTGGGCGGTGGCGATGGTGAAATGGGGGGTGGTGCTGCTAGGGACTCGGAATTTGAGATAGAGGGAGTGGGTGTGTGTAGTTGGAAGGGTGATGTATCCGGCTTGCGGGTAAAGAGGCCAAAGACCATGGTAGATCTGGTATGACCTTGTCGGGTAGGTTTGTAATCTGTTAAGCGTCGTGAACTGTTGGAGGGCACAGATAATGGAAATCAGGAAACAAAGGAGCGACTGTAGATGAGCAAATTATAATCAGCAGGCTGCTTGTCCTCGCGGACAATGCATGTTTCCAGGCAGCATCAGCGTGCCAAACAATGACAAACCAGATTCGTCCCTGATATTTTCTTTCTTACTGCCCCAGCTAAACTGATCATGAGCTCGAACGCTTCGCAACCATTTTCCGAGCCTCGTCTCAAAGTCCTATAGTCACAGGCTTGCGTAGGGTATTTTCAGTCCTGCGGTAATATTTGCATTACCGTCGGACTCCAAATACCCTCGATGCAAACTCCCTGCCTCATCTCCTCGCCATGCTGTTCCCAGGTGGACTACAGCCCGTTATAATGTCTAAGGTTGGACAAATAAACATGTGTGCTAACCGTGAGTATTGCCTCTTGATTTCGGCTTGCGCACTCAAGGCGCCCTTATCCAGCTGTCTCCTCCCTTTGCATGCTCAAGTATCTCGTAGACTTGCTGCCGAATACCGTTCTGGAGCTGCCAATATATTCTCCCTCGCGTTCTAAATCCTTCTTCAAGAACACTGACTGCATAATCCCAGTGAAATGTATACAGATGGTCGCCCGTATGTCGTTCTGGTGCTGGCATCTCAAGATAATGTTTAATCACGGTCTGACTTGCCAGCGCCAGCGATGACCTTGTTGTACTGTTGTATCGAATTACTTGCAGATCAGTGGGCATATGATGTGCATATCCAGTCGACACATACGGCAAAATCTAAGATGACATGAAAGGGGTATATCACACCACACCGCAGTAAATCCAGGGTTTATTTCGTGGGAGTTCGGACCAAGCTTCATGTATATATGGGCACTGGGCACTCGTGCATCGAGGCATTCCTCATGCCTCCAGTCAACCCCCAGCAGATTCCAGACCTTCCCGACATCGACTGGTCCAAATTGCGGGGAAAAATCAGTTCCTGGGCTTCTCATGTTCTGGATGCTCTGATAGTGGCCAACGCTTGGAGTACGTTATTCGCCACTCGAATATGACGCTCACTGAATACACACTTTCCAGCGATCAGCCACCCATATATCACAATTTCCATTCTGCTATGCATCTGCATAAAACCTGGGATTATTCTGAGACCATTGCAGTTCACGGGAAGAATTGCTCGTTACACATGTCTTTTTACATGGCGTTTGGTCACTTGGCCTTTCAAGGCTTTTGGGAGGTTCATCCTGTACATTATGGGCTTCATGAGACACGGTGTTGAGAGAGGTACATGTTTGATTTAATTTACATTTCATCGCTAACCAATATGACGATGCCAGATTCATTCGCATCAAATTACCAGTCCCATCACTATGGTGGCCATGTACCACAGGACTCGGCGTTCGCGCAGCTCCAGTCATATGGTGCCACTGGCTATGGCTACGAGAGTGCAGACACAGTCGAATATGTGCCGCAGGAGCCTGTGCTCGCGCAGGTCCCATCAAGTAATACCACCAACGATGACTACTTCAAACCCGGATCGAAGCCTGCAGCTGCCGTTTTCTGGACATCAGCTATTGCAGCATTGTTTGTTTTAGGTAGGGCTTGGGGTCCGGAGAAATTTTTCTTGGCTTGCGCGATGGTGTTGTTGATCATGTTTGGAGCACTTATAATCAGTGAGTACTAGCCCTGGCATGAAATGTCTTGATTTCGAGACGCGACTGAATGTCTGTTTAGTATCCCGGTTGGTAACGTTTGTTCCACCTCCTGAAGCCCAGGAAGCGCCGCGTTGACCGCCAGCGTGAAAAGCCGATTCTCGCAGAAAGGATCAGTTTCAGCTACGTCGGTATCCTTGATACTTTTCATTCCGTTCCATGTACACAGTCAGAAACCTTATCGTATGTTGTACCATGTAAACCTGGTGTAACGGGCTCCGAATTCGAAATGTGCCTTCGAAACTCTTCAAGCGTTAATCGCCATCGAAATCCTTGTACATTCACCTTATGGCGGCTTTAACAGTCTACTTTGGCAGATGCCTTCGCACTCACCCTGGCAACCTCGGCAAACTACTAGCTCTTTCAACTCACGGGGGTTGTTATCCTGTGATGTGCTGCCAACCGCGCACAGCTGACAACACTATCAGCATCCCAAACAACACAAACCGTACCATCTGCACCTCATTTCAGCTTCTTACTACTCACTACTAGGCCGTTTCTCTGAGAACCTTGTTTCGATCGTTCACATTGCCGGCGTTTGCCAACAGGCTAAAGCCAAGATTTTGAATCAATACATTGATTACACATGTCTATACCTCGATGCGAACTTCCGGCATTGCAACTTCGATATGAACTACATACAATATCATGCCTCATCTCGCCGCTATACTATTCTTGGGAGGACTATATATAGCCCATCATCGCGCCTCAAGAGTCGGAAGGGTAAACCTTCGCCAGCGTACTAACAGTGAGTGTTGTTATTTGCTCTCAGCATGTCTTGCTCACTCAGGTCTTCTTCAGTGGCCTACTCCTTTCCCTGCACGCGCTCGCTTGTCTTACGGTACCGATGCATTCTGGAGCTGCCAACGCCAACCCCATCACCTTGTTTACCAAGATCACTAAACCCGAGAAATGTAGCCAGCTTTCACCCCTCGCGGGAATCATTGCACAGAACGGTAAACAAGGTTCATGCCGACGAAGTTCGGCCCTACCCTCTAGGTCTGCATCGCATTTCGAATAAACTCTATCGATAGACTCTGATGGAACACAACCAGGTGGTTCAGCATTCCTGTCCTTCTGATAATGGTACGTCAAATGGTAATTCCCATGCAGGAATCACAGTCATCAAGCTTGTCGCCAGCGCCAGCGATGCACCTGTACACAGATTTACAAGTGCTGTAGAAAACTACACACTATCTGTACAGCCCTGTGCAAGGAGGACCTTGCTGTACCGCTGTATCGAGTTGTTTGCTGATCAGTGGGCGCATGATATGCATGTGCGGATATATGCGGCAAAATCTTAGATTCCATCAAGGGGGTACACAAGGACGCCTACAGAGCACCGCCCAAAGAACTTCTGCATATCTGGTGTTGATTTCCCCACAAGGTGGATGTATATATTGGTACTTGTCAGTAGGGGTGTGACCTTTATCGATAAGCACCTTCATGCCTACCATCAAGTCCCAGCAAAATTTAGACCTGCCCCGATGTCGGCGATGCACTTAAAGGTGTACGGTTCACCCAAAAATTAAATTAAATTAAATTAAATCGAGGGAAGAAGGAACACATGAAGCACCTTCATTCAAAGCATTTTTTTGAGGCTGGCGGCGCCGAAATGCACAGGACTGCTTTCCATTGTCATCAACATCAGTGAAATTCAAAACTTGAGAAAGAGCCTCAAAATGCTGTAATTGTCATTTAGTTGTGGTGCACAGTGCTCTGCACCTCTAATAAGTAACTAAAATTTGAACTATGCACATCATGCAAGTAGCATGATAAGATAATAGTATCCTTTCCCAAGAAAAACAAGCACATTAACCTTAGAAGAACAAATCCAATGCACAAGGGCAGCTGCAAAACGTGCGTTCGAAAATTTTGGCGTGCGACGACAGTGAAAGCTCACTGTTTCCGCGCGCGCCGATGCACTCACAGCAGCTAAAGTATCGGTGATACTAAAAAAATGTGCTGGTTGTTGGAATATTCAATCGAACGGACTCGTGTGTACAAACAATTACGGTAGTTAGGTCCTGAAGGAGTTTGAAACTTAACCTACCGGCCTCATGATAAGTTATGTTTCAGTGTTTATGTTACATTCTGACGACTTTTCTCTCCTCGGGCAATGCATCCTCACTGTCTTCACGCGCCATGCACAGTGCACATCTGCGCTACCGGTGTAGAATTTCGTGTTCAGGTTACACAACAACTCGGGGGAAAACGCGCCACTACTAGCATATAAATTAAATGCCTCGTGTACTACATGTGGCCTACACATGATTATATTTTCAAATTCAGCTAGGACCTGTAATGTTGCCACGGGTATAGTTCAACCGCCTACACCTATGGTTGGACCCGACGTCGACTGATCCTTTGAAATTGTAGAAATATATTACTCCTTGTCTTTTCGTACCCTGACAAACATCAAAAACATGGACGGTAAGTTATTTGTTTCTTAATCACGACATTTGCTGATGGGTCCAATATTTTCTAGCAATCCGAGTCGAACATCATGTTGCAGCTGGAATATTGCTATACATCTCCACATTCGTGATTCTCAAGGTCATCCTGATAACATTGCAGTTGATCAGGGCAACTGTGCTGTTAATACATCACTTGATCCTCTGGCCCCCGCAAATAATTCTTTCCCTCATCCGATACATTCTCAACTTCATCTTGAACGTTCTCGGCTTCACGGGACAAGGTGTCATGGAAGGTACATGTTTAATTTAATCTACAGGGCTTTTCATTGCTAATTAAATTGCCCATGTCAGCTTCATCCGCATCCAGATACCAGTCCATTCACTTTGGTGGCTCTGTGCCACGGGATTCTACATTGGCACATATAAAGGGTATCGACTGGTCCAAATTGACTGGTCTCATTCTCTCTGATGCCTCTTATGCCCTGACGGTGGCCAACAACTGGTGTACGTTATTCGCATCTTGAACTCGACATTTGCTTATAGTAGACCCTTTTCAGCGATTAGCCATCCATATCGCTCAGCTGGAGCTTTACTTTACATTTCCTCAAACCCAAATATTCTTCTGACTCCATTACGGTTGACCGGAAAAACTACACTGTATATATGCCTTCTCCCGCTGCGAGTGGTTATCTGGCCCTTCAAGGTCTCGGGCAGGTTCATCCTGTACATTCTCGGCTTCAGGAAGCGCGGGGTTAACAGAGGTACACGTTTAATGTACATTTACAAGGTTTTTACTCATCGCTGACCAAACTGGCTTTGCCAGACTCATTTGCATCCCACTACCAGTCCCACCACTATGGTGGCTATGTGCCGCGGGACTCTGCGTTCGCCCGTTTCCAGTCGTACGGTGCAACTAACGACGATGAAGCCGAATCGACAGCTGAACTTGTTGTTTCCGGGCTGTCAGGTATTGGTGCTGTGTTTGTTTTGGGACAGACGTGGGGGTGGTGGAATTGATGCAATGTGGAGTTTCTCGCAGTCTTGATGGGGCCACTATTGAAGGTCCCTGACTAGCAGTATCGCTGTACTAGTATTATGTAACCGAGATTAAACCGCCGTCGACGTCCTCATTCATTTGACGATATGTCCAGTGCAGGAAAGGTTTAACTCACCTTCCCTGCATTGAACCTATCAATGACTCATGAGTACTAGTTCCTAGCTGTTCTGATTACCAGCGCGGATGCCTTGTGATTTATTCTAGGCATGGGCTAGATGTTCCGTAGGCGCAGAAGACTTTCCTGCCCATTGTGGCATCATACATAGCATATGTTCACCATGGTTGCATGATGCGAGCTGCATTGATGCTGTGCGACTGTTCGAAAATGTTGGTGTGCAACGACACATATGGCCACTTGACTCAGCGTGAATTCAATGCAAGAGCTATCAAAGGTGTAAGAAACGAAGGCCGAGTGCGTGATGACTCCAGCACGTAGAGTGCAATAGCACTGCGAGAACGAGTCGGAAAAAACTCGACAAGGAACTTTTGGTCAAAAGGCATGAAAATATGCCAGATCACAAGAAAATAGTCGGATTCTACAGCAGTTTTTTGACGGCTCTCTAACTGTGCTGTTAATATATCACTTGTAGTCATAGAGCGTGATCAGCTGCTGTGTGACATAGTAAAAACGCGACATCAAACCAAACATTGATCGGACTTCAAAATATTGCTCGGCAAGTCGGTAATTCGAACCGTAACCAATCGTCCATCATACACTTGATCCTCTGGCCCTTCCAAATGACATTGCAGTTGATCAA